>CM043121.1:6151594-6414094 GCA_023701765.1 Hylyphantes graminicola | reverse complement strand
TGGAAAAGAAGATTTTGAAAATGAGAGTGTGAAGGAACTTTTTGTGTTTTCATCAATTGCATTAAAATATTATTTTTTTAAGGTATAAGTCATTATATTCTTACTTTTCAAATTTCTAATAAAAGTTTAAAAAGCAAAAAAGAAATTATGACAGAACTTCAATAGCTTACATTCCTGTAAAATTAATACTAATGAAATATTTATAATATGGATTGTCAAATGAAAAAAGTGCAAAAAATAAATATATGATGTCAAACGAAAACAGTTTTTTCTTTTAATTAGCAGCCGCCCCGGTGGCTGAACGGTTAGTGTACTAGCCTTTGGAGCTCCTGGGGTCGGGTTCAAATCCCGGTCAGGCATGGATGTTTGTGACTGTCAATAAATGTTGTTATTTGTCTATGTGTTATTCATTTCTTTGTGACTGTAAAATTTCTTTCTGTGTCTGTCCCACTTGACGAAAGCTTTTAAGCTGTTCTCTGAACAAGCACACAAGCTGGAATATATATGTATCATACCATACCATACTAAATTAGCTAAACCTTTCTAACAAAAATAAAATAGGACGGATATAGTCGAATTCGAAAGGGAGGCAGAAATCTACATGCTGTAAATACCTACTTTCTGTTTTTTTTTTATTCTTTTAAATTAAAAAAGAGAAAAGTAAGCCAAAAATCCCATATGGTTTCAAAATTAATTTAAATATATCTGTATTTGGTGTAAAAAAATTTATTTTGAGATTTCTGTGTTTCACAAAATATCAATTAATGCAAGCAATAAAATCGAAAAGTATCAAAAGTTTCTGCGAAGATTATAATTATGCATTTTACTAAATGGAATAAAGATATTTATTTTTCGAAAAAAATTGACATAACCTTGAAAAACAGTAGCTAGCAGAATGGGATTGTTTCATTTCGTGAATGGCAACAATTCCATCGGTCTTGTTTTCATTTTTGCCTGGAATTACTTTTGTACTGATATGCGAAAATGAGTTTTCTAAGAATATTTCAATTATTAAATTTTAAAATGCCAATTTCTTGTTGTGCTGTTTCTTGTTCAAATCAATTGTTAATGAAAGATTGCATTGAAAGAAAACTTTCTTTTAATCTATGACGGTTAGTTTGAGAGTGAAGCAGAAACAACCAATGAAATCGCAGGACAAGGAAAGAAAGAGCTTTACATCATCTGAAAAATTTTCATAGCATAAATTTTGTTTCATTTAAAATATAAAATTACATTGGGAAATAACAATTACATAATAAAAAACTAACATACATTTTTACAAATCTTAGAGTACTAAATGATAGCCTTCAAAAACAGATTTCTTAAACTACTACAAAAATAAATTGAAATCCAAGTCTAAAAACCATAGAAAGAAACTCTTCGTGTTTTCGGATCTTTATTTTACTCGGTTCCGTTTCCAAGACAACCAAGATGCTAGCTGAGGGACCTGACAGATGTGAATTCTGCACGGAATAGTCAGAATTATGAGTACCTGAATGGCAACAGTGTTCGTAGGTGGAAGAAGATAATTTTAAAAGGGCATTATATAATTTTTATAAGGACAATTTTGTGTATTGTAACATGCGAACATAAATGAAAAGAAGCAAATTTGTTTCAAATATAAGTTAGTGTAATAAAATTAAATTTTTACCATTTTAGGAAAAAATTCGGAAAATAAAAAGGAATACATGAAAAAGAAATATGTAGAAAAAAATTGCATTTTTTAAATTAATAACTGTCTTTAAATGTTAATTTGAACGATTTTTTTAAACTCCAAATCAAATTACTTAGTAATGTTTACTGTTTTTAGGAATTACTTGTTTTTTATGGTTCGTTTTTCTCTAGTTTTGCATTTATAAGTATCTCCCCCGAGAAGAGAGTAGAATTTTGCTTTTTCTTTACAATTTTTCAGTTAAATACGGATTCCGCGGTAAAATTATAAATTGTTAGTAAAATATAATTAGATTTTCTCTATAAATTTTACTGTATTTTTCTGGGGCACCAGCTGACAGTTTTTTCTGTAAAAACATCGACTTTTTTTTTACAGAGCATGCCGGGGAAGTATTATTTCCCCATTTGTACAATTCTTTTGTTTTTGTTTTTTATAGCCTGTAGCAAATACTCACATACATAATACTAACTTATTTTTATAAAAGAACAAATGGGTTTGAGAGTGTCCACTAGGTAAGATTCTCCCAGAAACCATATCATCCTACCAATATGCGTGCTGTAACGGGTGTGGGTTCGATTCCTGCCTTCGCTCTGGGTGTACTTCCTTTCTCTGTGATGGTACAAATTATTTCTGTGTGTGTCTGACTTGACGAAGGCTTCTAAAGCGGATCTCTGATCAAGCACACAAGCTGAAATACATATTTATCTATCCCTACCCCTATATTATCCCAAAGTAATAGTACTTTTTGAAAATATTTCAAATCTAGCAATCTGAAATATTTGTGTCATATAGCAAAATCCACCAAATTTTATGCAGGAAGTTACTTTTTTAAAAATCCTAAATACAACATGGAGGTTTCGAACATGAAGGACGAGGATACTCGTTTTATTTACCTGTTCTTTAATGAGTTCTTAAATCACCAAAATAATTTAAACCACCGTTTATTAAGGTAGGTGTTGTCTCGTCACTTGACTGTGGCTCTAAATAACGAACGCCCGTCACCCATAGCCCTCGTGCAGCTCTATTGCGACGATAATTCAACTCAATTAAAATTCATTATCAAAAATAAATGAACTGCAAAAATACTGATATTTTGAAACAACATCCTTTTTTTTTTTTTTTTGGCTGATCTCAGCAACATAGCCCAAATGTGGGCCTTTAATTACACCTTGCGGGACGTTTTCCAATTTCCCAGGAAATTCAAAATCCTTACCTTTTAAAACAGTTACTGATCCCTCTACAAAGTAAAAATATAATCTCTGTTCCCTTTAATGGAAACAAATAGGATAATTCGGCAGCGTTGCCATACTTGGTGAAGGATTGCCAAGTTTGGCGACAATTACTTTAAATAAGTTTTAGTAGGTATTTTTTTCAAAGAAAAAAAATAAAAGTAATTGTTTGTAACGATAAAATAACAAATATTTTTGTAACAATTACTGTCACTTAGAATTACTTACATTTTGAGTTTATCTACCTCAAAAACAACCGATTTTTAGTTTAACTCATGCTTTACACATCTATTTGGCTGTTAAATGATGTCGCAACTTCGTTTATATTTTTAACTTGACAATTTTTGATTTTTGTCCTAAACTCTAAACTAAATTCCTTGAAGCAACAGCCCGTTAGTGAGCCAAGACCTGTAATGCCCATTTCTGCTTACGTGACCAAAGGCTCTGGGGTGCTAGGCATATGTCCCGGTTAGGTGGTCAACCTCACTCGAAACTCCCAGTGTTTAGTTCCCAAACAAACTTGGTCCTCATTTTATCGACTCACTAAGGAGATAAACGAATGATTAGTCATTCTGCTGATCTGAATATTCAAAAGAAATGTGGACAGAAACCCTAAGCTAATTACAGTTCGATGCGTCATTTATCTCTAGTATTTGTGGTTTGGGCTGTGGAAGTGGGAAAGTACAAATAGGCAGCGATGCGTACGATGTCGCCCTTAACGGTTGTGTTGGATGTCTACTCAGGTGTCGGCTAGTCACTTGACGGTGGTTCTTAAATATGACGGCTGTCGCCAATATCCCTCGTGCAGCTGCAGTGCGACGATAATGCAAACTAAAACCTAAAACCAAATGGTTCTTGATTTACCAACTTATGCAACAAATATGCAGCCAAATGTTAAAAGTTCCTTTAATTATGTTTTTAAGAGTATTATGGAAACTCCAACTTATTCATAATATCGTTGGATTAATCATTAAAATAAAAAATATATATAAAAAAAGTTTTCGGAAAAAGTTTTAGAAAAAAAATTAAGGTAAAAAGAGTTATTTTTTACGAAAAAAAAAAAGGGTTTACAAACCTTTTAACTTTCAAGTTACATGTGCAATGCTCATAAGTATTAGAAAAAATGTCAAGGACCAAATAGAGTATTTGAATTATTGTATTCATTTAAACTATGATTAATATGCTTTTTTAAGGTTAGCTTAGGTTAGGTTTGAATTATGGTCGCACTAGAGCTACACTAGGGCTATTGGCGACGGCGTCGTATTTTAGAACCACAGTCAGGTGACGAGCCAACACCTGAATAGGCACCCAACGTAACCGTTAAGGGCGACGTCGTACGCAGCGTTAGGACTTTAAAGGATATTTAACGTGCACTCCCTTACACGGGGTATTATTCGTCGGACATTTTTGGCTGCACGGACCGTTTTTAGGTCGGCAGCTATATTGGCGATGCCCGGACCCGAACCTGGGACCTTCCGCATGCTAAGCGAGTGCTTAACCGACTGGGCTCCCCAGCCCCCTTGCTTTTTTAAGAATTTATCTTAACTCATTGGTCTTAAGTACAAATTCCAAAATTTGTTTTTTTTTAATAAATATATATATATAACTCCTAAACAACTCCCTAAACAACATTTTCAAATCTAAACGACTTTCTATCAACTATTATAACTAATCTTCACAGAACTTTTACTCAGAAAACTTTAACCAAAATTGACATTTCCAAACACTAAACAGTTACATTTCCCATCTGATTCGGCGACTATTTCCAGATGATTTGGCGATTAAAACCAAATCCCCGGCTACTGTCAACTTTCTTTTAACACTGTTAAGAAGATAATTGAATCGGATTTAATCTTCGAGAGGGTCCATAATTGCGGTGTCATTTACAGGAGAGGTATATTCTTTCGTTTCTAATGGAAGTTTTCATCAAACTTTGAGAATTAGAATAGTGCTGAATAAGTAATACAACTTAGTACATTTTAGGGAATAATTATTTACTTAAGTAATGGTATAAAAATGAAGAATTTTCAGATGGCAAACCATGTAAATATGGGATTTGCTATCTATCAATTTTCCATTTTAATGCCATAAGTTAAGTGTTTAGAATTGATGCTGTGTTTAGAATTAATTTGTTTTAAATGCATATATTACTTGGATTTTTAAAAGGCATGTATAACTTTTCCGACTATACTGTTAAAAGAAACAAACATATGGTACCTTATAGCTGCAACGGTTGTGTGGTGAAATGTTTCTCTATATTATCGGTATTCAGCCAATAATTTCTCATTTTTTTTAACAAACAAACATGTACTTTATTAACACAGAACAAACATTACAGATTTTTGTTCGTCACAAGGAGGTAAAAAAACGTATATGTGACTAAAATAGTCATAATTATAATTAATAAGACACATTATAAGTTAATGAAAAAAACACACAAAAAAATAACAAATTAAATACATAAATATGCACAAAAGAAAGAAAAACAAAAATGTGGCAATGCTAATGATATATAATCAAAGCAAATATCAAAAAGTTCTGGTAAGGAGGGAAATATATATGCAAAAAACATTTCGCTTCTATAAATTAAAAAATACACAATATCGTCTATTGACAGTATAAATTTAAATAAGGATTTTTTAAACCTGTTTAAAGAAGGGATATTTGGAAGTTCAGTACGAAGTTTGTTGAATACTTTTGGGGCTTAACCTGTTTTTTGTTTCCAAAACCTGAAAAATTGTTCAACGATTACGAAAATATGGTGAAGCCATTATACTGATAAAACTAAGCACAAAATGTTTAAATGTGTAGTAAAAGTGTCATTTTCTAAATTTGCACTTCCTTGCAACCAAATACTCACACCCATGCCTAGCCTTTTTCCATAACAAAACAGAAAAATATTACATATGAAAAACAAGTTAAACATTTTTCTTATCTAATATGAACAAAAAATATTACACTAATTACAGCCTCGAATATGGAGCGGAAACCTTACAAGTTCGTAAAAAATGTCTTCTAACTCCGATAGGTTCCACACATAGAGTTTCTCTTACGAGGTTTCCTATTCAATTTGGTGAAGAGAATCTCCTTGTATTCTCACCTTATTAGATAAAAAAACGCACTAACTGCAAACTGTTTTTGTGTTCAAATTTCTGTCTTTATTGTTTTAGTTTTTTTGAAGAATTTTTTTTTTTTTTTTTACGATTTGTTTTTCTTAAATAAATGTATATCATAAGTTTATCAACTGTCTTCTTATTATATCTACAGGTTTGACACACTTTTAATAATATCCAGTGCCTGATTTACGGCAGGGCAAACGAGGCACGTGCCCAGAGCCCCCACTTCAAGGGGGCTCCCAAATTTGCATAGAAAAGTGTTATAATATTAGTTGCCACAAAAACTACTAATAACAAAGTAAACAATCCACCTTTAAGTTTTCAAAAGCGAGCTACTATAATTATTATATCCTTTGTTATTTTAATAAATTATGCCCCATACTTGTGAATACTTGTGAATAAGATAAGGCCATCTTTTACGCGCCACCTCCACAATTTAGACCTGTCCCTGAAAGGCAGGGAAATTGTCTCCAGATACCTGTACCCGTGGGAAACTGCGCAATGACCACCCACAGGATTTTCGTACCCAACATATTTAACGAGCACGTATTCCGCATATACTCGACAATCACAACATTACAATTACTTCCAGAGCACAGACTTTAATGCATATAATTCCACCCTCTTTTGCGGGGGTCCCTCGCGATTAGAATATAAATAAAATTCTCTAAATTTAGACACACTTCATGGTTAAAGGAGGGTTAGTATTTCAAAGGCATCTACCTTTTTCAACCTTAATGGTTGTAAATTATAAACAGATTAAACCAAACAACTTAGTTTCATTTAATTCGCTTCAGTATGTCTAAAGATCGATTGTGACTTGACTTTAAAAGACATCAGATTCTTGGAAATCTCGAAAATTGTGAGGACCCGCCTTGAATTTTCAAATCTATTCTGTGGCTGGGCCCTGATTGCTTTGCAACGTCTTGATAGCAGAAACTGCAACTATTACTAAAAGTATGCAATGCATAGCTCATACTAGTAACATAAAGACAGTTTCCAGGCCATTTCTAAAAATATGTCTTGTTTTCACGGCTACCTGCAATGCTCCGATGGCAGAACCTGCAACATTTACCAAAAGTATACAATATTTTGCGTTCCTCTTTGTTTTGTTATACCTCCAACAAGATCACTCTAAACGAGTAATTTTAACTCAGTCTAAGTTGATTTTATTCAGTCTGAGTTCATTTTCACTCCTTTCCAGTGTCGAAAATACACTTCTCTTATAGGAGTGGATTTCACTTTTTGTTTTAAGAGTGTCACAGCTTACAGCTTCTTGCAATATGCTTCGATAACAGAACCTGCAACAATTACCGGGAATATGTAACAATTACCAAAAGTATGCAATATATAGCTCATATTTGTACCATAGACCATTAGTATACCATCTCTAGAAATATGTCTTGTTTTTCACAGCTACCTGCAATATGCTTTGCTAACAGAACCTGCAATAATTACCGGGCAACAATTACCTGGAATCTGTAACAGTTACCAAAAGTATGCAATACATAGCTCATATTTGTACTATAGACCATTAGTATACCATCTCTAGAAAACCGTCTTGTTTTTCACAGCTACCTGCAATGCTTCGATAACAGAACCTGCAACAATTACCGGGCAAGGGTTTCAACCCCAGCTCGTCCTTGGGGTGTCGTTGAACGGGAAAAACTTCGAGCGAAATGGGGCCATGGATGGTGGGCCCCTCGCGAAGGGGGCCGATTGCGAGAGGTCAGTCACTCCTTTCGTTTTCTTCTTCTAGGATATCTTTGTCTCGTCCATTAAACTCCGCGGATGGCTGCAGCTGGTGTTATCCGGTGGGCACCGGTCAGACCCTGCAGAGGGGCCCCCACTTTCTAGATGCAGATGACACAGTCGCACGAAGACCTGCTTGCTTAGAGTCAGGAAGGAGATGGTTTGGCTGGAATGTAGGGGAAGCAGCCAGAAAACCGCCAAGCAACCCTTCAGTTTAGTTTGAATTTTTGTCCCAAGAGGGCTATTGGCGACGGACATCGTCATTTAGAACCAGAGTTAAGTGAGGCTAAGCAATCCTAAAGCCCAACAAATCTCTCAATCAATGTTAGTTCAGGGCTGTGGAAGCCTTGTGGTTAGGATCTCGAGCTTTGGATCGGAAGGTTCCGCGATAGAGTCCCGGTACCACTGAAGACCCATCGAGTATATGCGGAGTACGTGCTAATTAAATCTGTTGGGTCAGAAAGTCCTGTGGGTGGTCATGGCGCAGTTTCCCACTGATACAGGTCTCTGGAGACTATTTCATTCTCCTTCAGGGACACGTCGAAAATGCGGAGGTGGTGATACATAGCTGCAACTGTCACTTATGTTTGTGTGCTGTGTCTGTCTTACTTGACGAAGGTTTATAAGCGAGTCTCTGACCAAGCACACTAACCTGAAAATATATGTTTACCAACCAACCAACCGTCAGAAAACCACCAAGCAATTATTTAATTTAATTTGAATTATTGTCCCATTCGAGCTACAAGAGGGCTATTGGCGACGGACATTTAGAACCAGAGTTAAGTGACGCCAAGAAATCCTAGTAAGCCCTGCAAACCAAAGAGTTCTATAGTAGGGTAGAGACTGAACCTACCAACAACACCATGGACCAACACGGAGACAATATAGAGTGGCATGTGGGGCCCGATGGCCGATTGGTTTGGATCGCAGGCCATAGTGCTAGCAGTCCACGCGCTTTAACGGGTGCGGGTTCGATTCTAGCCTTTGCCATGTGTATACTTCCTTTCTCAGTATCAAAATCATAAATAAACTAGCACTTTTGCCATTCTATCCGGGCTCCGTAGTGAGCCATGGCTGCCGATGGCAGCTATGTACGAGTCGTTCCTATTCCCTACTATAAAACTCTTTGCAACAAACCTCTCACTAAATGTTAGTTCATGATGAATCATTTTATTCCTTAAGGCAGGCGAATGCCCAAAATTTCCCAAAATTCTAAAATTTTTACTATTGCTTCAATCTTTTCCAAATTTGGCATAGTGATTTCAAATATAATGAATAATACTATTTAGGCTTTTGTTTTTATTGAAATATAATTTATTTATTTTAAACGGTGTTTTTCTGCTAAAAAAAGAGGCTTGCGCCAACAAGTCTACCACATTGAATTTTTATCCTATGAACATTTATTATGTGTTAAATTCTTCGTTTTGAACTGATACATGCAATGACCCTCTAGAGTTACATACAAATTACAAGAAAAAAAGTTATTAAGAAAAATTTTATAAATTAACCACAAAAAAAGGATTTTTTTCGATTAACTTACACTTTGACATTTTTTTAAAAAGAAAGTGTATACTTACACCAGATGTTAGAGGTTCATGGCACAGATATATATTGAATTAGCATCTGTGAAAAATTTCAGGTAAATTAATGTAAAACTTTTTATGCTGGAAGTGTTGGCGTAAACCCCCTTTCTTTAGTTGAAAAACACCGTTTAAAATAAATCAATTATATTTAAATAAAAAAAAGTTGCCCAAAAAGCATTGTTCATAATATTTGAAATCACTGTACCAAATTTAGAAAAAATTAAAGTAATAGTAAAATTTTAGAATTTTGGGTATTCGCCTACCTTAAAAAGCGTTACTTAAAAATTAAAAAAAAATGGCTGAGAAAGTCGTAGGCTGTAGTACAAGATCTGAATTGACACCATGATTGTAGTAGTTTCCTTCACAGGTAAAAAAAACACGTTGTAATTAATGTTTATATTTTAGAGTCAGAAAGCCCCAAGTCGATGCAATAATGATACAAACACCACTGCAAAATAGCGCCAAATACTTCGCCGAAATCATTTGTTTGGGCTTACTACAAAGCGATTGATGACTTCAATTGGCAAACCGGCTTTTGTATTGGTTTCTGCCCGGCAGCACCACAATCTTCTTCTTAACTCTATGGCTGCTTTCCAGGGTGCCTTTTGGTGGGGCGGCGATGGACGTGCTTGAATTTCTGAGATTTGTTTTGCACCCGGGCAAATGATGGTGGGCCTAACTGGTGAATTATTCAGGGGGTAAACTTTGTTTAATTGAACTGGGTCATAAGTTATAATTCAGGAAAGAACAAAGCAAACCAAAGACAGGATTGGATTGGATTGGTTGACATATATTTTCAGGCTTGTGTGCTTGGTCGCAAGGACCCGCTTAAAAACCATCGTCAAGTAGAACAACACAAGACACACACAAACACATATGACAGATGTACCAAAGACAGTACTTTTGTATTTTGATTTATTTTAAAGTCTGCGTTTGATTGAATGCCAGTGTGTAACATCGTTGTTGAGAATAGTTCAAACCCTTCGACAGGGCCTCCACTTTTTAGTTTCAGATACAGAGTAGCACGAAAGGCTTTATGCTAGGGTGCCGATAGTGGGGTGAAAGAATGTATGGACGAGCATGAATTCGTACATGAACGCCCCCACGGCTAATATTGACGAGTCTGGTAAATTGTTTAGACATTGAAATGGTAAATTGCTTAGACATGGTACCACTAGTTTGCTTTGGCTGCCCACTCAGGTGTTGCACTCGTGACTTGACAAGGGTTTTAAATTTCAAGTTTCGAGGTTGAATGAATGACGTCTGCAACTTATGCTGTTGGTTGGTAGGTACATATATATTTCGGTTTGTGTGCTTGATGAGAGACCCGCTCAAAAACCTTCGTCATGTAAGAAGACACTGTGGCAGAATTTTTACTGACACAGATTGAGAATGTACATACACAAGGCGAAGTCAAGAATCGAACCAGTAACCGTTACAGCACGCAGACTGCTAGCGTAAATGGGCTGCTATTAAACCCACTAGACCTCCCGGGATCCAGCAAATAAGCTATTTTAAGAAACGATTCATTAACTAAAAAAAAAGGCAGTTTTATTAGATTTCGAAGTGTTTCGGAGATTCCACATTAGTAAGAGGAATTTTTTACCCTTTACCACAGGGCCCCACTCAACGATGCAGGTGACTCACGGAGGAATTTGTGCCAGGATTTATTCGTGGGTATTTATTAGCTGCGTTCGCAACTAATATGGTAGGCTGGGATGCCCAGTCGGTTAAGGTGTTCGCCTTGCTTGCGGAAAGCCCCAGGTTCGGGTCCGAACATCACAAAAAATATCTGCCGATCTATAAATGGCCGTGAAAGCCAAAACAAATGCTCGATGAATAATATCCCACGGAGAGTGAGTGCAAGTCAAATATGCTCCAAAGTCTCAAAGCTGCGTACGATGTCGCCCTTGATGGTTGCGTTGAGTACCTACTCAGGTATCGGCTCGTCACCTGACTGCAGTTCTAAATTACGACTCCCCGCACCAATAGCCCTCGTGTAGCTCTGGTGCGAAGATAATTCATACTAAACTTCACTAAACATGTAAGATGCAATATTGCGGTAGAGTTTGAGGAAAGAAGGTCGAAAACCGAGGAAAATACTTTTCCGTTCTAAAATTAGAAAAAAATATTATACAAATACTAGAAAAACGTTTCAAGTTTTTTTTTTATTTCAAGTCACTAAAAATATTCCAAAATGCAGTTAGTATTTCATGGGTTTTTTTGCTTGAAAGTTTAAAATTCAATTTTATTTTTCGTAGCACTTTTTTCCGTGAAGTGGTGGCAACACTTGAACCATGGCCCTCTAATTCTGGTCTCCATGCGCGTCCCGTCGCGTCGTTAGCATTGGAAGGCATGTGATCTGCCAATCTAAGACTTCAACTATGATATCTTTTATGGTCAGCACACAAACTTGAATATATCTCTCAACCAACTAACCAAATTAAAGTAATTCGAGAAAAATAAAAACAACACCGCAGACCCGTTGCCAGATCCTCCATGAAGCAACCCAATTTCGTTTTATTATTTGACTTCGGATTGATTTATTAGGTTCGAATCCCACTTACTACCAGTCATCCTATAAATCGGATATCTGTACTGGAAAGAGTAGAAAAAATCCAACTCGTGACGGATGGGCCCGAGTACACTGGGACAGACGTGCTCGTTAAATCTGTGGAGTCCGAAGTCCCGACGGCGTCAGCGTAGGATGTCGCTCGAAGTTTCCGTTGGGTGCCCGCTCAGGTGTCGATCTCGTCACTTGACCAGGGTTCTAAATTACGAGACGTTATTGGCTGTGTTAAAGCTCCTGACGGAGGCTAGAAATAGGCAGCCGGAAACGATTACATTACCCATTACCCATAACTGAATGGGCTTAAAACGTAAGTTTTTTATAATTGGCAAAAGTTCATTGATCAGATAAGTGGAGGGGTTACAAACTTATTTACTAAATTGTATCACATAGCAATTCCTCAATATGTGTCTGGCCCCTCACATGTGTGGTATAGAGAAAGTGGTTCTGCCCAAAAAGGAGCACTTTCTTCTCTTGGAAAGCGGGTCAAGCGTGGCCTCCACAGGTGATCACATGACCCCATTCCTACAGATGCGGGGGAGGAATTATACCTCCACATTCATCCGCCGAACTCGAATTTATTGCCACTTGTTGTATGCATTTGGAATTAAGAACTCATTTCATTACACAGCAAGAAAATCCAGTCAAATTAACGGTTTTAGAAGGCCGGGATAGCCTGGTCGGTAAGGTCTTGGACTGGATTCCTTTAGGTTGCGAGTTCGGGACCCGCTGCCTTCCAAAGATCCCCGTGTACGGTAATGGTGAATAGTGAAAGTTAAATCCTTCGTGGTCACAAAGTCCTCCAAGTTCCAGTACCAAATCAATACCTCTGATGGTGACAAGTCGACAATTCAATTCTGGGGATCCTCTAGTTGGCCTCTGTCTCTAAAAATTAGATGGGTCTACTTATGTGTGTGTTGCGTGTGTCTTACATGACGAAGGTTTATAAGCGGGTCTCTGACCAAGCACACAAACCTGAAAATATATATCTAACCTACCAACCAACGGTTTTAAACAGTGTATCAGGGTGTAATTTCTCTCTCTGGGTCAGTAAAATTTCTGTGTCTGTCTTACTTGACGAAGGTTTATATAAGCGGGTCTCTGATAAAGCACTAAAATCGGAAGTTGGTTGGTAGACATATATATTCAGGTTTGTGTGCTTGGTCTTCAGAGACCAGCTTATGAATCTTCGTTAAGTGAGACAGACACATCACACACATAAGTGACAGATGCTGCCATCTATCGCCACCTCCGCAATTTAGACATGTCCCTGAAGGGGAGGGAAATACTCTCCAGGGACCTGTACCCGTAGGAAATTGCGTCATGACCACCCACAGGAATTTTGGACCCACAGATTTAACGAGCATGTACTCCGCATATACTCGGTGGGTCTTCAGTGGTATCGAGACTCGATCTCGGAACCTTCCGATTCCGAGAACGAGGCCGTAACCACTTAGCTACCCACGGCCCCACAGTTATTCAATTCCTATATTTGAAGAGGTCATGTACAGTGACCCTGGCCGATCAGCTGCTTTATATAACGTTGTCAATAATCTTCTTCATCGGATTAATTGTCACCCGTTCTTGACGCTTTCCAATAAAAACATATTATTTTCACATCCATACTTAGGGGAAATAGTCAGAAGATTGGGAATTTCAGAGAGTGTACGCTAGGCCGTTCTAAAGTTTTATATTAAAAATAATGTTATTATTTTATTCGACATACCCTGTCATATTAGCTTGTTTCATGTGACGTAGTCCTTTTAGCTTTCATTCCTATGCATCCCTTGATCGGTGCTTTGTTTCTATGTTAAATTGATTTGCTAATTTACTGAATTTATTTTCATTCAGTACTTCTGTTTCTATTCAAGACCTGAAGTATTCCCATTGTTACTAAAGTCGAAAAGATTATATAAGTATGAGTGAGAATTTTTTTAAAATTAATAAATAGGAATATTTCTGATGATGCAATGTTTTGTTTTCATTTTTCTTTTCGTACTGCGATTTCATTGGTTGCTTCGGTTTCATTCTCAAAGTGTCCGATATCAATGGAAATGAGATTTTCTTTCTACGCTAGCCTTTTTTAACAAATGTTTTGAACAACCAACAGCACTGCAGGAAGTTTGCATTTAAAAATTTTAATAAGTAAAGTATTCTTATAGAAAACTCATTTTAGAATATCAAAACTAAAGTAAATCTAGACAACAAATGATTGGTTGGTTGGTAGACAGTCGACATATATATTTTCAGGCTTATGTGCTTGGCCAGAGTCCTGCTTATAAACCTTCGTCAAGTAAGAGAGACACAACACACACATACGTGACAGATGCTGCCATCTGTCACTCGCCACCACCACAACATCGACATGTCCCTGAAGGGAAGGGAAATAGACTCCAGGGACCTGTACCAGTGGGAAACTGCGCAATGACCGCCCACAGGACTTTCGGACCCAACAGATTTAACGAGCACGTACTCCGCACATACTCGACAAACACAAGCATCCATGTCTTATCTGGATTCTCTCTCTAACCGTTGCGCCGCTGGGATAAGACAACTAATGAAATCAGACAGTTAGAGCTGTTGCCACTCACGATGTGAAACAACGCCATTTAACAGACAGCATTAGAGTAGATTTTTTAATGTGGTTTGTTTAAAGAGTGGAATACAATTCAAGTGCTACAAGTCCTGGTCTGACAAAGAGACATATTTTATACAAAGAGGCCTTTAAAACGCTCGTTTGTTGTTGAGATTGCTGGAGGTTTAACAAAACAAAAGAGTGAAATCCACTCCTACAGGGGACGTGCATTTTCGACACCGAAAGGAGCGAAAATTAACTCAGACTGAGTTAAAATCGCTCGTTTGTTTTAAGAGTGTAGCCTGTAACTTCAGTCTCATACACACGGCGTTATTTACTGGTTTCTAAACGATTTCAGGATGGACAGAACCTGCGAAGGTATCCCCCGTGGAAAGACGTTTCCACCACTTCAGCGACCACACCACATATGTATCGTACTACCTGTTGAATTGTACAAAAAGTCATAGCTTCATTGTTGAAACATTTTATTCGCTGGTGTTCACTTTTGTATTAATAACTATATCTTCAAATTGCTTTTCACAAGTTAAGAAAAATAATTTAAAAGTAATTAAAAAGATCAAATGGGTCATTTATTTTTCATGAAAAAGTCATTAAATTTAAAAGTGAAATTCTGATATTTTCTATTCCCTCTAATTGTAACCTCAAATCGAAATAAAATGTAAAAATTTTATTTTCTGCAGATTATATTTCCATTCCAAACATTTATTAGAAAAAGTGTTTAGCTTACATTTTAATTGAACTGAAAACAATAGAGCGCAGGAAAGGAAATTTATAATAAACTTATTTCGTTACAGAAATTCATAGATAGAATTGTCTGGGATTTTAATAAAATATATATTTAGGTTAATTTTTTTAGATTAAATATGCTCTAACTGATCCAAATAAGCAAAAAAAATTAAATTTTTCTTTCAAAATTTACAAGAATTAGGAAAGCCTAAGTTTCTGTTAATTCAATACTCATTGAAGTTCTTATGATACGGATAGACGAACGTACGAAAAAAATGAAAGTTAAAATGAAACTGTGAGAATTGAATTAAAATGTACCTTCATAAAACATATGCCAAGACAGGTGGGAAAACGAAGGTACAGACTGGAAAATTAAAAAAATATGGGGGTATAATTCATAATTTTATTATAAAAACATAATTTTTTTTAAATCAGATTGTTGGAATTTAAGTTAAAAAAAACTATAAAAGATAAGTTTCTGATGTCATATCTACATTACAAAATATCTTTATAGGAGTTTTTTTAATGGTGCGATTAGAGGAGAAATTATAACATGCTGGATACCAAACAACGCAAATCTTCACGATACCAATAACTACCTTTAATTTTTTTTCACTTTCAAATTAAAAAAACAAGGAAAAGAAGGCTAAAAAGGCATTATGCAGAACTTAAATTTGTGACCAAAATTCTAAACTTTTTAATTTTAGCTAATTGCATTTTACAAAAACTGACTTAGAAGTCAAATTTTTAATTTCGAAAAAAAAAACTTTTAAAACGTTGCTAAAGCATCTAAGTGCAAGTTGAACATCTTGAGTGGCAACAGCGTTTACTGAATGAAAATAAATTATTTCTAATACTTATCGTCTTCGTTTGGTAAGCATGTCTTCTCGGTGACATGGTAAGCTATGCCTACTACATTGATAAACAACCGAGAAGGAGAAAAATTAAGAATGAATTTATTTTCATTCCGTAAACACTGTTGCCACTCAAGACGTGAACTATACCAAGACTACCCATTGTATTGAAATTGAAAAGTAACCTTTTGTTTAATGATGACGCAACCTATTTCTATGACTAAAAGAAGTGAATATAACTAAAGTGTCATAGAACATTAAATTCATTGAACATTTTGCTTCTTTTATGCTAAAAATGAAATTTAAACTCAACCCTTCTGATATTACAAGTTGTGCAATATTACTCAGAAACACAATGATAGATTGATCGTAGATATTCGAATCCTTTTATTCTACAAAATTGAACAATGAAATAAATTTAACACTTGGTCAGCTTCAGTTACAGTTATTTTTTCACCTTAAAATCGTCTGAATAACTTTTTTTTAATTGAAAAACGTAGAACAATCAAAAAGTAAAAAAATATTCAATTTCAATCATAAATTAAAACGAATTCTTATAGAATAATTGTCTTTTGATTAATGATCTGTGTCGATATAGTAATCGAAATCGTTTTTATTCCTGCTGTTTATTCCAGAAGGCTAATGGAGGATAATTCCCTATTAACCTTTAAGAATGAAAGTTAATTGAAAATCTTCTGTAGGGAAATCTTAAGTATTGACAAATTGTTCTAATATTTTTTTTACTAAGGTATCGTATTCTCAAACTAATGGGCCACAGGAAATTGGTGTAAAACAGAAATTTGAGATTGCCGGATGCATACTTTTATGCAACTACGCATGTGGGAAAAACACATTCCGGATGGCTTCGGTTTGTATGTAAGAAATATGAGCATAAACATGAACGGATAAAGTTAATTCCTATGCGTTTGGAGGGTGTTGACTATGCGTTTGGAGGTTGTCCGTCTGTCTGCCTGAAACCACTCTATAGCTCAAACTAAAAGAGGTACGGACTTCTTAGTACCTGTCGGACGTTGTTATATGCTCATGCGCAAAGGGTTGCTAACATAAAACATTTTAGGTTTTATAGAATTGCATAAAAACGAAAAGCGATACACACTTCAAATTTTAAACATGACTTCCTTTAGAATACTTGCCTTTCGAACGTCTTAATAAGGTTTTGAGAAAATCGCGCATATGCAAAGTATAGCTAGAATAGAACTTTTTAGGTTTAATTTTTTTTTATATATTACCTTATACGAGCGGGTGACAGAGCTCTGCTCAGAGAAAACAGGTATCGAAGCTAACTCGAAGATTTAAATTTTAAATTGTGATTTATCAAAACAATACATGCCATAAGAAAATTTGTGAAACCATTGGTGAAAAGATAACCGGTTAATGTGCACCATTGTAAACTATTGTAAACAAAGTTAGAGTTTGGAAAGGAAACTATTCTATATAAAGGTATTTTTTTAAAAGTCATAGGAAATAAAATGTAATTGATAAAAAAAAATTATACAATTATAGAAATGGTACAAAGTGAGCAGTGTAAAGATTGAAGTGTGTTGAAGTTCAATATTTTTGACAAATTTATTTAGAAAAACCAAACTTTTACATGCATAAGAAATATATTATAAACCTTCTAATATTTTTTTACGTAAGGAAATGTTTTTAATTGATTATTTGATTTTTAAACTTTGAGGTTAAGCACACAAAAAAAGTATAAGAAAGATATAGAAAATCTTTATTGAAGTAGCGACATGGTAGCGACCACAAAAAAAGAATAACAAAATTTTCACTGTTCAGATTTAGAATAAGAACTAAAATCGTCTGCTGATTAGAACTAAAAAAATATTCATGTTGCCATTTCTGTAAAACTCAATAAAGTTTAAAGCAAGGTTGAATTTATTTAAATTTGAAAATTAAAATCTTAACTAAACATTTATAGCTTAAATATGCATATTTGCAATCAACAGAACCATCAATGAAGAAATCATCATTTAAACCCTCAATAAATCCTGGAATGAAGACTGGACGAAATACGTCACTGGAAACATCAATTATTTTCAAATAACGAACGTTTTTTCTGAAGGGTAATGGCAACACAAATAAACATTTTCAATTTTATTTATTTTCGTTGAAAGTTTTATTGAATTTTTTAGCAGATGGCATCAAGAAAGTAGCCATTATGGCGAACTAATAAAGTTTGGAAATATCCTATCTGTAACTCCTTGTCCCTAGACAGAAACGAGCCACCTTTTCTCCACAAACTAACCTTGCTTGCTTTTAATTTGTATTGTAACATTACTCCATCAATTTATGCAACGTTGCTTCAACATCAAACTGGAATAAGCTATTGTTTTCATATGTTTTACGGACTAAATCTCCTACTTGTGTGGAGTTACTCAATTTGTAGTAATGTTAGTCCGTACTGCTTTAATTGCACCACATTTTTATAGAGGTGTGATGATTTTCCCTTTTCAAAGACAAACAAGCCCCGCCTTTCATAAGACCAACCTTACACAAAAAGCAAAATTCGTCGTCTTACCGAATGAAGACATCAATTTTGCTATGGAACGTTTCTCTAACCGCTGTAACGGGTGCCGGTTCGATTCCCGCCTTCACCCTGGGTGTACTTCATTTCTTTGTGACGGTAAAACTCTTTCTGCGTCTGCCTTATTTGACGAAGGCTTATAAGCGGGTCTCTGATCATGCGCACAAACCAGATATAAATGTTAACTACCCTACCCCCCGACCCCCTGTGTAACGTTACTCCATCAATAGGTGAAACTTTGCTTCATTAAACTAGAGGTAACACCTGCTGACTCCAGTTTTACGGAGAAAACTTCTTATTAGTGTGACGTTACTCCACGAATGTGATGTTACTCCATTATTTGGTGCAATGCTGCTTCATGGAGCAGGCGGCAGCATTTGCTGACTCCAGTTTTACAGAGTTGGTTGGTTGGTAGACATATATATTCAGGCTCTCTTACAGAGTAAAACTTCTTATTTGTATAACGTTATATACACCACATATTTACAGTGAGGTGATTAATTTATCTTATTCCAAAGAATTCCGTCCGTGGCCGAGTGGTTAAGGCATCCGCCTCAGGATTCATCCCTCTCAGGAGTGCGGGGGTTCGAATCCCCCTACTGCCAGTCCTCCTATAAATCGGATATCTGTACTGAAAAAGAGTAGAAAATCCACTCGTGAATACTCGTGACGGATGGGCCCAAGTACACTGGGACAGACGTGTTCGTTAAATCTGTGGAGTCCAAAGTCCCGACGGCGTCAGCGTACGATGTCGCTCGAAGTTCCGTTGGGTGCCCGGTTAAGTGTCGACCTCGTCACCTGACCAGGGTTCTAAATTACGAGGCGTTATTGGCTGTGTTAAAGCTCCTAAAGGGGGCTAGAAATAGGCAGCCGGAAACGATTACATTACCATTACCATTTCTTTTCCAAAGACAGAAACGAGTCAACGTATGAATTTAAACCAACCTTGCAGGGTTCGGCAGGGGGTCGAGCATCAAGACGGGAGGTGGAAGGAGTGAAAGGTGACCCCCGCGTACGAGGGTATTTGGGTCGAGACGGAATTAATGTGCACCCGCCCCCTCCCCTTCCCTCTCTCGACACCATTCCTTCCTCCCAAAAGGACGAAAATTACTAAGATACATATGCATGAGGGAATACATTAATCTAGTTTTGTTGGCGATTAATTGATTTGGTTTGTTTGGATTTAAGTCGTACTAGAGCTACACGTACAGTACCCGATCTAGTTCAGTTTAGTTTAGTTTGAATATTGTCGCACTAGAGATACGCGAGGGCTATTGGCGACGGGTGTCGTATTTTAGAACCACAGTCAAGTGACGAACCGACACCTGAGTAGACACCCAACGCAACCGTTAAGGACGACGTCGTACGAAGCTTTGGGACTTTGAAGGATATTTAACATGCATTCCCCCTACACGGGGTATTATTAAAAAATTATTATTTCGGATCGGTCATTTAAAGCACACATATCAACTCAACCAATTTTTCAATATAACCAAAGTTATGGACAAATTGAACACATATTCAATTGTTGAATCTACGTGAGGGGGGGGGGGCAGGCAGTAAGAATTTTACAATTTTTTCTTTAACTAGAGTCTGATTCTTAACAATTTACTCATATTTACATAAAGGCCTAAAAACCTCCAATTTATATGTAACAATACCCTATTATTCAGATATTAGCGTGATATTGACTACCATTCAACAAACCACATACTTTGGCTTGACCTCACGACTTACTACACTCCACCCTATTTCCTTTTAATACCAACATTTCTTGGGTTAAAAAAAACGAAGGTAAACTGCAGTAACTACAACACTGAATTAGACCATTTTCGCCCTCAAATAATCAGCCTTTCTGTATGATTTCTTTTAAGAAGTATTGTCAGTCCCATAGAGCTAATGCATGAGTTTTGGTATCACAACTACCGCCGAAGTATTGCTTTTCCATGCTAGCTATTTTTCCCCAGATATGGGGATCAACATAATCGAAATGACACATTTGAATCGAAAATGCTCTCTAAGTTATTTAGTTGTATATTTTGAAGTTTTAAAATGCCAAAAATATACAGCAGATTTCAACACTATTTTAAAACTTCATCAATTAATAATTAAATAACTATTTTCTCTTCAGTTTTGTTTTAAATGGATGGTATGATGATTCCCATACCTGGTGAAAATGGGATGACACGGTAAAGCAATTCTTTTGTAAATGTTGTGATTTCAAAACTACACTCTTAAAAAGAACGAGCGTTTTTTTCTCAGTCTGAGTTAATTTTCACTCCTCCAGTCTAGAAAATGCACTTCCCCGAAAAGAGTGGATCCTTTGTGTGTTAAACCTCCGACAGGATCACTCCAAACGAGCGATTTTAACTCAGTCTGAGTTAAGATTCACTCCTTTCCAGTGTCGAAAATGCACTTCTCCTACTGGAGTGGATTTCACTCTTTTGTTTTAAGAGTGTAATTCATTAGCTCTATGGGACTGATTTAGTACTCCTTAGTTTGAGTCATTAAGTGCGTGCAGCAATGGTCCAAGTCATAGGCTATACTTCCTGCAGTTTACCTGCCTACGAAGGTAGAGCACAGTTTGATACCACCTACGTTACTACGCGGCGATGCCCCAGAAAAGAAAGTCTTCGACTCATCGGATCGACATCGTTTTTGCATCGCCTTCCGATGGAACAGGTTTTACAGAGTAGGTCACCACTCTTGCTCTTCGTGAAGATTGAAAATGAAAGTGAAAAAAGGGGGAAATTTCAGGGGCATGGTTAAACCCATCTTTTTTATGGTGGCTTCGGGGTCGGTGTGGTCTTTGCGGTTAGGACTACGTGCTGGGTCATAGGTTCGAATCCGGGAGAGGGAATGGGGGTGATATTTGGTCAATTAACAAGTAAACGTAATTTTACATTTAAATTACTTTATCCAAATAATAATTAACCCCAAACAAATATAGGGAGTATGATATGGCTGAATGCCAGCTACACTCTTAAAACAAAAGAGTGAAATCCACTATAGTAGGAGAAGTGCATTTTCGACACTGGAAAGGAATGAATATTAACTCAGACAGAGTTAAAATCACTTGTTTGGGGTGATCCTGTCGGAGGTTTAACGCACAAAGGATCCACTCCAAAAAGAGAAGTGCATTTTCCAGACTGGAGGAGTGAAATCCACTCAGACTGAGTTAAAATCGCTCGTTCGTTTTAAGAGTGTAGGTTCGCATCCGGGAGAGGGAATAGGGGTGATATTTTTACCCAGGTATCAATCGACAAGTAAACGTAATTTTACATTTAAATTACTTTATCCAAATAATAATTAACCCTAAACAAATATAGGGAGTATGATAGGGCTGAATGCCAGCTAAGACGATCGTATTCGTCACGTGACTGCGTTTTTAAAAAAAACGTATCCAGTTGCCTATAGCTCTCGTGAAACTCTAGTAAGACGTTAATTCAGCCAAAATTGAAAAAAAAATTAAAATTTCACCAAAATAAATTAATTTTCAATACCATATACATATGAATACCAATACATATGAAGAGCACAGGGGAAGAACCTATTGATTTATTAGGCGGACGCCCGCAATTGTCTGCTTGGCGGACATTATCAGCAGAAAATCGGTTTCTCTCTTCTTTGCTTGGTCCAAGCGTCGGGATGGTCAATCGCCTGAATCTTGGTAGCCAGGAATCACAGAGATTACAGTTAAAGTATTAGAGTGGAATATCACGTGACCTACAACACTGGCTTTATTGTGGCTCTTCTGGGCGCTCCTTGCGCGTCCCGTCGTTAGCATTGGAGATCACGTGATCTGCCACCCTATTACTTTAACTATGATCTCTGTGGTAGGGACTGGTTTCCTTAGACAAGTTTAAGCGATCACTCGCTATCACGGTGGCAGCGCATTTGGCCAAAACGAAAAGACCGATTAACTGCTTTCCCCCCTCAGCAGGGGGCCGGGGTGACCGTTGGCTACTTTTAGGACAGCAATTTTTCGCCATGTAGCCAAGGACCCAAGCTCATGGCATTGAATTGTTAGAAATTTGCGCTTAGCCCCTTTCTCACAGATGGTTGTACCGTAGGAATTTTTGGGAAGGGTTTGTCCTCGCGGGGGTTTAGGAATTGGAATTGACATCCCTGACAACTGGGCAATAATTAGGACGTGGCTGAAGGATTTTTTTGGCGCCTATTTTGTCATCGTTTTAGGAAGACTTAGGTTTTTTTTTAAACATATTCATTTAGTTACCAATGCTAAATTCGAAAAAAGAATATTATATACAGATATTATTAAAAACTAAACTGTGTACCAAATTGTTGATTGTCTCTTTACTAAGAAAGCAGTATACAACAATCCATCTTTTTTAATTGTATAAAAAGAGGGTTAGTTTTAATTTGCATTCCTTAGTTAATAAATGAAAATTTTTTATAAGAGCGTGAAAATACAAATTATTCCCTATGATATTTCCTTTTTGCAGTTTTCGATTTCACGAAAGTTTTTGAAAATCACTTAAGTTGAGAGATTATTTGATGATAGATTGTTTGCATGTTGTTGTCAACAATCTATAATTTTTATTGGATGGCTTGCTCTGCGTTAAAAAAAGCACGACCGATGACAGATACCTAGAGACAATAATTTGGTTTCTTCTCTCAATTTTGGTACTGCTTTTTGACTCCTTTTCTTTTACCAATTTCCTCGCTTGGAGATATTAGAAAATGCAAAAGTAATGGACCAATAGAAATAAGTGAGTTTCATGACATCATTTAGTTTCCATGGAGATATTCATGACATCATTTTGTTTTTCTACTAATCAGATACTCTTATTTACTTTACCGCACTAGTGCCGAAAGTGCCATTTTCAGCGCTGTCTGTGACGTAAGCACGTAAAGTGTCCATTTTCGCAACGATTTATGATTGAATATGATATGAAAAAGTGAACTTTTTGCACATTGTTATAAAAACATTGTTTAAACCCCTGAATGATGACTTTGTACTTTCATTTCCGAATAAAAGCATTAAATTTTTTCAATACAAAAACTTAAGTTTTCTTTGCATGAAAACTAAAATTGCTTCCAAAAGGTTAATTATGAAAAATTACCAAAAAAAAATTAGGGCTAAGATAGCAATTAAAAACTTTTGATTCTAAAAATGTTTGTATTACTTCAATAATTTTATTCGATATTATTTTTCAAAATAGCAATTTCTACTTAAACATTATTTTTTCAGTAAATTTTTATGATGGTACTAGTTCTATATCCATTACATGACATTATAAGACGGATTAAGACCATTGTCCGAAACAATTTTTGTATGGTAAATTAAGTTAGACGGAAAACGAATTTATAAAGCTTAAAGTTAGTTAATGCGTTTTTAGTCGGAAATGAAAGAGTTTATGGTATTCATAAACTCGTAGTAAATGAGGCAAACCTCCATAGCATTTTTATACAGGGTGGCAATTTCGTAAGAGGCTTTAAAACGAATAAGGAATTGCTGATTGAGGACTCGTTTTCAATTGCTACCCCATATTTTCGTACATTTAAAAAGTTAATTTTACAGAAAAATAAAGAATGTTGAGGATTTCATTTTTATTTCCACGCTACGTTTACAACATAAAAAATGGAAGGTATTATAAGCGTTCAGTTCGTCTGTCTGCCACCCACTTTCATAGCCCAAACTACAAATGCTACAGGAAAGTGTGATATGACAAAAATTCAGGGCATCGAAATTAGGAAGACATTGAAATAACCTCATAAAAAGTTCGAATTAGAGGTACTTCAATTATTTAAAGAACTGTAAAATGTAATGCTAATTTAAAAAACATAAGATATTTTTATTAGAATTAAATCACCATTGCCATTCGCAACAATCGCTCGAGAAACTTTATTTCTTTAAATAAAAGATTAACACAACTTTATTTTGGCGGCATAAATCAGTTTGAAAGGACGTCAAATATATTTCACAAATACACTCTAAAAAAATGAATGCTCAAAAACGACGAAATATTCCTTATTTTTGACGATTCCATTGCTGGCAAATGCTCCGAGATTTCGTTTCCTCTAAGTGAGGAAATTTGAATCGTCATATGAGGATTTGAATGTCGTCTAATCTAAAGATATATTTCGTCATTTTTTAGCACGTGAGTACAACAATGACATTCTGTTTCCTCAAAATCAAGATACAGAATCGTCAAATCCGGATCGTAAAAGTGAGGATTCGCGTTTACTCAAAAGTCACGGGATAGTTTGACGAAACAATCCTCAAAAGTAACGGAATGAGGCATGATGATTCATGAATCGTCAAAAATGAAAGTGTTATTTCTGAGAGTGTAGATTCTTTAGATTGTATTATGTTGATATGAAATGTTTTGCTTCTACTTTAAAGCGAGGAATATTACATATTTATTTTTTGAAATATAAATTAATTTAGCTAACGATGACTATTGATTTTTATCGAATAATTATTGAATTTTCCAAAGAAACTAAATGAAACTAGCCAAATTTAGCGTGTAAATGTTTAATATAGACTTCATACTATGTTTGGAGCCTTTTTTCCCTGGTTCAACACAAATGTTGTGTGGAAGCGGGCTAAGGGACAGTTTCCGTTAAGAACCTACTTGTTTTGCATTTATTGTAAAAAACTGAATTTCTGTTAAAATTTCAGCTCCAAAAGTATGAAGACCACATTGATAAAATAGTAAAAGGCCGTATCACTTATTTGTAGTTAACAGATTATTTTAACATTGTTTTCAATGCAAAATGCTTTTAAAGTTATGACTGATGACTTTCTTGGTGGGGGGCAAGTTCACCGAACTCTGCAACCTTAGGTCTATTGTATTCAACCCCATAAATGACACAAGCACGAGAGACACACAAAGAAAGAGACACAAGCACAAATACCAACATTTATTGACGAGCACAAACATCCATGCTTTACCAGGATTCAAACCCGAACCCAGCAGCTCCAAAGGCTAGCATCCTAACCATTGCGCCTTCGCGGGGCGGCTTTTAAAGTCAACTACTAAAAGACTTTTTTTTTTAAGTTTGAAAAAAAATAATAATTTTCTTAGGAACTCTAATATAATAAATGATTGATACCTGTAATCAAAGGCTGAAAACTGATATTTTGATCTTCTTCTATCGGACCAGGTCAATTTCGGAACTGATTAACGTTTTAATTGTTTAGGGGGTGGCTTAAAAAATTTCCCCAAATGGGGACGCCAGGTCACAAGAGGTTATACGCAACTGTTGTGTGGAAGCGGGTTAAGTGACAGATTCTGTTACAAACCTACTTGTTTTTGTTAATAGTCAAATACCAAAATTATTTTTTAATGCAATTTTCTGCAAATTTATGTTTAATATAGTTTTAAATAAAAGTTACGTAAGATAACTGCAATTGGAATGCACACTTGTATGAAAGTATTGATTTAAAATACGTATCTATATTTAAATTTCTTTTTAATGTAATTTTTTGTTTATTTAAGCCACTGTTCCTATTTAAACAATCGCACGATAAACTCGATTTGAAATTAAAGATTGAAAAACAGTTTATTTTAATTATATTTATATAATATCATAGGTTCAGGATATATTAAGGAAGAGGTATAGAACGTCCTGTTTGTGTATAAAAATGTGATTATTTTTAAATTTCATTTCGGCATTCATTAATACATAATATTGAAAAAGTTGTCAAATTACAAATTATCCAAAAGGAATGTTTAACTTCTTGAGTGGCAACAGTTCCGCAAGAATGAAAATAAGATCTTGATTGGTTAATCAATGTAGTGTTTATGTTATCAATGTACATGTTATGATAAAAATCGATTCCAATATTAGCCATAGCAATTGTACCTAGTTATTCGTCAAAAAGTAAAGAAATTTAGCACAAGTCAATGGGAATATCAGACTTTGTGAACAAAAATTATTAAAAATAACAAATTTCTGTGTTAGAAAGATAAACCATAAGAATTTTTTTGAGCAAATTAAAAGGAAAGTATGTTGTGTCAGTTTTTTCTAGCCTCTAGTTTTTATTGTTATTAATACAATAAAGTATGCTTAAAAATGGTTTAATTTTTATATACTTTATTTAACAATTTAATTATCATCTGAACTTCCTATTGATATTCACCCTGTAAAAATTAAAATAAAACTCCATTACATTCGTGAAAAAACCGCAAAAAATAGACCTAAATAGACATGTATTGCAGGATTATATTTCTAGGATACTCAATTAAAAAATAGTGCTTAGGGTAATCCAGTAAAATTCAAAAACAATTTGAAAAAACTAAATCAAAACGTCCAAACAGGGGAATGCCAGGCACTAATGGTCTAAGTCATATATTGGAAATGACCGACACACAGCTGCATTTAATTAACGGCCTTTCTAGCAAACGCAAAACTGCTCCAGTGTTGATACTTGATAAGAATGTCTAGGCGAGAATAATACATTCTTCTCCGAAAGCGGCGCCAATCAAATCTCAGCTGATTGGTAAAAGACCAGGGGAGACCCGGACTTCATAATTGACTCAGCTGAAATGTTCTCCTTCTTTGGGGGTCGTATGACGAAAATTATCTTTCATTACAATACCAATTCTCCAAGTCCCAACTGATGGGGAAAACATGCCAAACTTGCAACCTCCGAAAATTTCCTAAGAGGGGAAAAAATAGCGTGGCAGCCATATTTTGGCCAAGTGTCGTGTAATCGCTATCACCGCCAAAGTGGCCTGCTAAGGAAACTTCTCTACAAAATAAATCGGTTTTTCCCGTGTACTCTTCATATTTTCCATATATGTTTAGTATTTTATGATTATATGCTACAGCAGAGTTCCTTTACAATAAAAAAATGTTTCACTAGGAAAAACTAGTAAATAGTTCCCATTTCCACGTGCAATAATTGAGTAAAAATATCATTGTTGTAAGCTTAAAAAAGCATTCGACTCGGTATTTTAGCATATTTAATAATTTTATAATTAATATATCCCGTTGTTGAATAAATCAAAATTTCATCAAAAACAATGGTTATTCCCAACGAAAATTTCAACGTATTACTTTAATTATGGGAGAAAGGAAGTAATGCAATACTAACTTAAAAAAAATTACTATAAATATCTTGTTATCTCGATCCTTTTTTTCTGCTAAGTAAGTCATGTTTTTTAATGACATGACAATGACAATTTTTGGCTGACGTCATATTAAAAAAGTATCAATGAAATGAACGATTTCATAAGTATCATCCGTTAGGATTTTAAGCAACAGTTATTTAACTTAAGTAATACTACGCTAACTTTAATGGGTTTTTCATTCATTCAATATTTGTTGTATGACACAAATTTCAAACATCATCATTTTTAAAAACAATGTTTACGTAATTGCTACAAAATTTCTAAATAAATGCTGCAAAAATTAATTTCCTTAGTCTAACGAAACTTTCCCAAGTTACAAAACATTTTCCCCTTTCTCTAATGTAATGTAATGGTTTCCGGCTGCCCATTTCCAGCCTTCTTTCGGAGCTTTAACACAGCTAATAACATCTTGTGATTTAGAACCCTGGTAAAGGGATACGGTCGACGGTCGACACGTGAGCGGTCACCCAGCGGAACTTCGAGCGATATCGTACGAGCTTTGGACTCCACAGATTTAACGAGTACCTCTGTCCCAGAGTACTCAGGCCCATCCGTGATTGAAGATTTTTTTACTAAATCCAGCACATATCCATAGGATGACTGGTAGTAGGTGGGATACGAACCCCGCACTCCTGAGAAGGTTGAATCTCTAGGCTGATGCCCTAACCACTGGGCCACAAATGGGCCCTTCCTCTAATGAATAATTCGTATATAAATTGCGGCATCTATAACGTTTCTAAATTTAATTGATACATGTTTTAATTTAATTAGATATTTTTTATTGGCAAAAATTTTGACACTTGTTTTTAGTAAACTATTAATTCATTTAGTAACTTAATAATAATGAGATTCTTTATCCTCTTAAGATCCGAACAAAATCCTACACGTATATTCTCAATCAAAACACTTTTCATACAAATATTTGTATAAGTATGTTTTGCAAAGAACTTTAAAAAAAATTATGTTTAATAGTTACTTAGGGACACGCCTTAAACTCTAAAAGTAATTTTTTTGTTCTATAAAAAATAAAAAGGGCCAACAAACAAAATTATTTGTAGTAAACATATTATTTTAACGCTATTTTTAATGTAAAATGCCTTTTAAATTAACTACCAAAAGAACTTTTTAAAAGTTTGAATTTTTTTAAAATAAGTTTTTTAAGAACTCTAATATCATATTGACCCTCGTTCAACTTAATGTTTTATAGAAATAAATGAGTGATACCTGTAATCAATGACTGAAAACTGATATTTGCACCTTCTTCTATCGGAGCAGGCTGATTTCGGAATTTATTAATTGTTAGTGGGGAGGTTTTAAAAAATGTCACCATAGGGAGACCCAAAGTCGCAAGAAGTTATAATTGGTGTGCTAATATTTTTTCAATTATCTGAACGAAATTGATTAATTTTTTGACAGAAGACAGGCAAAAAATCCATTTTGTTTATCCACATGTACAAAATAGTAATAAAAAGTGAAATTTCTAGTAACTTTGCAAGAAATTTATGATATAAAAATTAGAAATACTAAGTATTTGTTACATCATTTTTAAAAACATTTAATGATGAAAGTGAAAACAAAACACTCGTTTTGCTTTAATATTATCTGTTTAAAACCTATCACACTTGCTAAGTTTGTGTTTTTAAATTACGTAAAACAGATTCAATGTTGCATCAGAAAAATAGACTAAATATACCTTAATTTAAGCAATATTTATTGATATGAGCTACTCTACATTATCTATAGCCTAAAAATAGGCCTGTGATGAGTAAAGTTCGAAGTAGAATGTTTTCGAATTTCGACCAATCATATTGAATTATTATACGACGCACCCCCTTTCGATCTTGAATTCGAACTTTGGAACGAATCATCTGTTTATAATGCGCAGTTTAATGGCAAAACCTTTTGTCAATGAAGTTAGTTTTTGGCGTTCTTATCTTTGATGTTTTTGTTGTTCTGATTTAACCTACTTTTAAATGAGCAGCTGTGATGACAAATTTATTTGGTTGGTAGACAAAAGAGTGAATTCCACTCCAGTTGGAGAAGTGCATTTTCGACACTGGAAAGGAGTGAATATTATCTCAGACTGAGTTAAAATCACTCGTTTGGAGTGATCCTGTCGGAAGTTTAACACAAAGGATCCACTCCAAAATAAGAAGTGCATTTTCCAGACTGGAGGAGTGAAATTCAATCAGACTGAGTTAAAATCGCTCGTTCGTTTTAAGAGTGTATATTTTTTAGGCATGTGTGCTTCGTCAGAGACCCGCTTATAAACATTTAAAGACAGTCACAACACTCACACTCACACACATATACGTGACAGATGCTGCCATCTATCGCACGCCACCTACCCAATTTAGACATGTCCCTGAAGGGGAGGGAAATAGTCTCCAGGGACATGTACACGTGGGAAACTGCGCAATGACCGCCCACAGGATTTTCGCACCTAACATATTTAACGAGCACGTACTCCGCATATACTCGGTGGGTCTTCAGTGGCACCGGGACTCGATCTTTGGACCTTTCGCTCCAAAGTTCGAGATCCTAACTACAAGGCTCCCCACAGCTCCGAAAAATTTATATTACGATGTAAATATTTTTTATTTAAAGTATTTTTAAGCTTTACTTTTGCATGTTTGCAAGCACAACTTAAATGAAAGAATAAAAACTCATTAGAAAATCTTTAAAATTCATCCCTTATATTTCAGAAAGAATTAATACCAATAATTTCCAATTAATGTTTGTAGGCATTATGAACAAGGTTTTGAAAAACAAATGCAACAACTTCTTTTTAGGAAAAATAAGTATTTTCAAGAAAATAATAAGTTAATTAAAATAAATAAGTAATTAAAATAAGTAGTAATAATTAAAATAATAAGAAAATAAGAGTTTTTTAAAAACTGCAAATCATTTCTTAAATTAAGCTTTTTTGAAATTAAGAAAAATTGAATCAATAGAAATTAAATAATTCTGTTTTATAATTTATGCAAAAAAAGTCACTGTAACACCTTTTTAGACATTTTGAAAGATGATACAGGCAAAAAACGATTGCAAGTTTTAATTTCTTTTTCGTTTTAGTCTGACTTTTGAAAACTTCAAAACCTTTCCCAGAAAGAAATGAAAGCATATTGTGATGAATTTTATTAGGATTTACCCTCTAATGCATACAGTTGCCATATGGCAACAAGTAACATAATCCACTTTATTCTATTAAAGTAAAGCTCCCTCTCGACAAATCTGTGTTTTTTTTTCTCATCTATTACATTCCATTTTGAAGTTTTAATTACTAATAACCCTCATAGGTGACAGTAGTAAAAGTGTATTCAAAATTAAAGAGTGAAGCTATTAACTGATGTGAAATTACGTCTTTATTGGCAGTATTCAAGGCATCATAATATTAGTACTAAATACAAATTCATTGTTTTGAAGCAATAATTACAGTTGAAGAGGGTTACTTTAAAATATATTTAGTAGTTTTCTAATCATTCTTATCAAAATTGGAATTTTGTAGTTGGTTTTGGCCACATGGCAAAAATTTTGACATTTTTAAAAAATTTTGTTTAAATTAAAATGCAGTTAATTGTTTTTCAGTATTTTCCCATAATGTATGAGTATTAAAGATACAAATCTATTTTTCCGGAATGAAAAAAATCATGTATTACAGGGTTACGGGACTTTTTTTTTTAAATATAATCTTCACAAAATTGAACATTTTCCCATTTATTAACTCACACTCTAATGCATATCGTGGATTTTACGAATTAATTACAATAAATGTCCAATGCATAAGATTTGACTCTGTGGGAAAGTTTTCTAGATAATTAGGAAATGCCCTTCGAAGTCTGGTAAACAGATTATTCCAAACTAAAAATAATATTTGAAATTGATACATTTAAACACAACATCCAGACACTGGCTCGCGACTGAATCCCGACACTGTAATCGCCTAAGGAGACATGTTAATGGAAAGTTAATCTGATATCAAAGGACCGACTGGAAAATAAAGATTTACTAAATGGAATCTTACCTGTGAGAAGTTAAGATTTTTCAAGGATATACATAAACATTTAAATTAAGCTTTGTTGCTTTGAACTAAAGGGTGCATCCCCACAAATGAGTTTTTTTTATGTTGTTTAAGGTAGGCGAATATTAAAAATTCTAAAATTTTTACTATTATTTTAATCTTTTCCAAATTTGGCATAGTGATTTCAAATAAAATAAGCAATGCTTTTTGGTCAATTTTTTTTATTTAAGTATGATTGATTGATTGATTTATTTTAAACGGTGCTTTTCACTTAAAAAAAAGGGGTTTACGCCAACACTTCTAGCATAAAAAGTTTTACATTAGTTTACCTGAAATTTTTCACAGATGCTATTTTAATATATATCTGTGCCATGAACTTCTAACATCTGGTGTAAGTATAAAAGTTTTTTTTAAAAAAAATGTCCAAGTGTAAGTTAATCGAAAAAAAAATCTTTTTTGTTTGTGGTTAATTTATAACATGTTTCTTAATAACTTTTTTTCCTGTAATTTGTATGTAACTCTAGAGAGTCATTGCATGTATCAGTTCAAAACGAAGAATTTAACACATAATAAATGATCATAGGATGAAAATTCACTGTGGTAGACTTGTTGGCGTAAACCTTTTTTTTTAGTAGAAAAACACCGTTTAAAATAAATAAATTATATTTAAATAAAAGAAAAAGCCTAAATAGTATTATTCATTATATTTGAAATCATTATGCCAAATTTGGAAAAGATTAAAGCAATAGTAAAAATTTTAGAATTTTGGGAAATTTTGGGTATTCGCCTACCTTAACTCTTTAAATGGAGTTGGATGGGTGTTTGGGTCAAAATGTGGATTTTCTGCTTTTCGTTTTTTATTCTACGTATCTTTAGCTTTATTTTAAGACCAAGATCATTAATTTCTGTTTGGTGGTTTTCTTTTTATAATCATTTTTTTTTAGAAACTATGAACATCAGTTCTTACCTAAACCTTATACATTTCTTTTGCGTTTCCTGAAATATAAGGTTTTTCAACAATTTGGAACAATTTTCTCAGAAACTATAACAGATATCAACCTATTTTGTTGTATGGTATGGTATGGTATGGTAGGTACATATATATTCCAGCTTGTGTGCTTGTTCAGAGAACCGCTTATAAGCTTTCGTCAAGTGGGACAGACACACAGAAAGAGTTTTTATAAGCACAAGAGACATACAAAGAAAGACAACACAAACACATATATAAATAACATTTATTGACGGTCACAAACATCCATGCCTGATCGGGATTCACACATTATGTTGTATCATTTTTTCCCCATTAATATATCTTTGATTTGAACTGAAGAATTTTAAATATCTCTGCTCAAAAAAAAATTATAAAACTTTAAATCTGATTTTTGTGTGTTTTATAATACACATTTTTTTTAAAAAAAAATCATTGTAAAAGTATTCTTTAAACTTTGAAATATCCGCAGTTTAAATCAAAAAGCTATATGTAATGAACAAAATATAAAAAAGTTCATAATAATATCTCATCTAGTTCCTGAGGAAAATGTTCCTACGAAATGATTCTTTACTTGTTCCAATCCATATGGTATTAATCAGTACCTTTATATTATTTCTCTTTCTAACAATATAGTCATTATAGAAGTAAAGAATTCAAAAACTAAATTCTTTTTCTCAAGGAGGCTCTCAGAGATAATTGCTCCGGAGATTTTGTTTATTCGTATATAAAAATTTGGCGGTCATTTTATGTATGATGTAACAAATAAATGTTACCTGTAATTCGAAATGAATAAAAACCGCAATATAAATAAGCGTATTTGAAATACTGTACATTTTATGAACATTTGTAACGGAATTTTCACAAAAAAATAAATATTAAGTAAATATAAAAATATTCAAATGAATAGTTAGTAATTGTAACTTAGGTTTTTGTATAATATTTAAGTAACCTTTCACGATTTGTTCGAAAATAAAATAACCGAACTTAAGATGATGTAAGTAAGTTACTTAACAATTGCAAGAAAATTTTGTTGCCTCGTGTTGTGCCGTAGCATAGCATAGCTGCATAACCGAATGATTAGTTCAAGAGCTCCTTCAGGTTCTAGAACAATTTTTAGAATTGGAGTCTAAGTTAAATGTTAAATTATTCCCATAAGGAATCCATCAGATAGCGTACATATCTCAGTTTCTGTAGGGTTGGGTCTGAAATGACCAAGGAGTAAGGGTTAGAATCCCGGTAAAGGCATGGATGTTTGTGCTTGTCAATAAATGCTGTTATTTGTCTATGTGTTTTCGTCGTCCTTCTTTGTGTGTCTCTTGTGACTGTCTCTTCTGGCGAGCTGGGTAATGGGCTATAAAGTCTACACTCTCCCTTCTAGAGGGCGCAATCACTGTCATTTGTCATTGTCAAGGGTTAAAATTCGCATTATTTTTATTTACAGTTAATTAGTTTCCTTAATTTTAGCCGATCCGGCAGCACAACGGTTAGCGAGCTAGCCTTTGGAGCTCATGGGTTCGTGTTCGAATCCCAGTAAGGCATGATTGTTTGTGTTTGTCAATAAATCTTGTCCTTTCTATGTGTGTCACTTCTAGCGAGTGGTGTTACGGACTATAAAGCCAATGCTCCTCCCTTCTAGAGGAAGCATTCCAGGTTAAGTTCTTTAATTTTAAAATAAAACAGTAATTTTTATGAGAATAAAAAAATTAAGGTGCGAAAAGAAGAAATAAACATTAAGATCGTCTTAAAGTTTTCATACCTTTCTGATTCTGAACACAGAAATAACGTATTAAAATTGAGTATTGTTTAAATTTTAGCTCACAATGGCAAAATTACTCTTCTAATCTTCAGAAAGATGGATTTAAATCACTACTTAAGCAATCTGCACTAATTATAGTTAAGAACTCGAGTGGGGAATAATCTTTTCCGGTTTCTTATTTAAGGCATATTTTGCTTTAACACAGGCACTTGCTTCGTATTTGAAACTCCAGTACGTCAATAGGGTAAAAAAAAAATCTGGATTTTGGATCAAATTGGTCTACTTTATCGATTTATGTAAAAAAAAAATTGGGGTTTCCATCTATGTTTTTCTTTTTCTTATTTAATTTAAATTAAAAATATATTTAAAATTTGAAATTGATTAAAAAAGCTTGTGTGATTTGGTTTTAGAAGATTAAGAAGTATGTAATGAAAAAAATATATATATATATTTAATTCTTTTTATTTGTGGAGGTATGAATAAAAGTTTGTGAAACTTTTTTGACATTATGGGCGTTCAATTTTGAATGATTGTATCTCAACAAATAAGTTAATTTTCTTTTGGATCTGGGGTATTTTGAAGATGAAAAACATTTTTATATTTAAAAAAATTGGGTGTTGTTATAGTGGAGTTTTCAAAGTTGGTACCCATTTTAATAAATAGACGACACCCTATACGACTTTTGTTGCCAGTTCTCAATTTCTAACGCTATTTCCTGAAAAATGACACCTTTTACAAAATTCCTTTTCCAATAGCAGCCTAGAAACGAGGGGTGGATCGCTTTTCCACCCAGCTGTACAGTGACAGGTACAGTTTTTAGACGTCCTGACGTCAAAAAAACTGACCAACATAAGATGCATTATTTTCTGTCAATCCATTCTTACTCTTTCATTTCGAGGATGACCCAAAGAATCCAGTAAGATATTTCATTTTTTTTTTTATAAAAAGTCGATATTTTTTTTCATTCAACTTGTGTTCTAAATCTTTAACAGATTAAAATGCTATCCCTGGGAACATTGAATAGTTGGCGCTTTTTCATCTTCTTCCATTTGGGTGGCAACATATTCATTCTTTATAGAAAACAGGTAAGGCTTATTTCTGTTATTTCCTTGATTTGCGACTTAATGTTCCTGAAGCTGGTCATGCAGTCAGAATGTCCCGGGCTCGAATCCCGACATATGGGAATGGATGTTTTGTGTTGTGTGTTTGTATTAGTCTTTCGTACACTGCGGCATACGTGCTCAGTATATTTTCTTTGGGCGCCAGCTCAGGTGCCGATATCGTCACTTGACTAGGGTTCTAAATTATGAGGTGCAATTGGATGCATTAATGCTAAATGGGTTTTTGAAATAGACTGACGGAAAAACTTGAATCAACTAAGTAAAAATAAATATTTAAGTATCTGAGTTAAATTTTGTGCATTTCTAGGTAAAAGATTTTGATATTTCTGCAAACATTAAATTTTTCTTACCTGACTATTTTTAATTAATAACTTTTCCACTCATGTATACTGTGACGACTGCCTGAAATTCGGTAAATGTTGACATTTACCAGTAAAAGTTCGAAATATAGCTGAACTTTCTTAGAATATAAATTTATCCAATCACCACATGTGTATAGGGTCAAGTGGGGTAAGTGTGATAAACAGCTCTTGTAACTTTGGAAATCATTCTAAAAATCTGAAAGTTTGCAATATATAACATTAGACCACTTATAATTAAACTAAAGAGAAATATTGACCTTATTTTTTGTTTAAAGAAAGTTTTGAGCTTTTGAATTTAAGTGCAACTGTCTTCTTTTTATGTGGGTTTTCCTATGTGGGGTAAGTGCGATAAAACAGTGGATTTTGAAATGCAAATTTTGTACACTGAAAATTGGAATTCAAACATATAATTTTTTTCTACATATGTATGTTTCTTATAATAATTCACTACCAATTTTAGGATTTGGAATTTACTTGAAGCAGAGAACGAATTTTCTTAATGAAAAATGCAGAAACCCTATCACACTTACCCCACTTGACCCTACATTTTTGAAAAAGAAATCTACAACAGATTATTTACAAAATTCAGGAACAAAAATTTCATCGCTCAAAAACGAACTGGTACAAAACATTCTTCTTCGACAATTCTTCTCCCGAACATTTGAGTCCCAACGGCTTCTTCCCGCCAAGGGTGGAACTTTTTCCTGAAAAGAAGAATCCTCAAGTGTCAACCGAACCCTAGATGATTCCTTGTTCCAATCCAAAAGATATTAAATCGTACTTTTATTTTAGTTCTCTTTTCAACAATATAGTAAGTAGAAGTTTAGAAGTCAAACGATAAATTCTTTTTCTCATGGAAGCTTTCAGAGTTGATTGTTTCGTTGAATTTTTCGAAAGTTCATAAAAATTTAGAATACCGTCAAAGCGGGTATCTTTGGCAACGGAGGGTAACTTTGGCCACGTGTCGGAAAAAGATTTGTTTCTTAATTTCTCTTCATAAAATGATCTCATCTTAAATTGTTTTACATTTTTGGAAAGGTGGAAATATCGCCTTTCATTTCATGTAAAAAAAAAATCTCATTCTAAATCTGGCAATACTACAAATGCTGTTTTCATTCTTACGAGCATAAAATGACAAAAATCTATCTCTTCCAACTTTTGTCTGGAACACTTAAAAAAAGATTGAAAATATTTAAATAAAACACTCTATTCGATTCTTTTATTAATGAGGAAGAATATTACACCATTTGTTTTATTCTAAGTTGACTACTTTTTATGCTGTATTTAAATATTTGTAATTGGGAAGCTTTTGCCGATGAATGCGGGTAACTTTGGCCATAGATGTAAATATTTCTTTATGGGATTTTACACTTTAAAAAATGTATGTAAAAGTGTATTAAGTTTAACTATTTTTGAAAAAATTCTTACTTTTATGATTACTCATTTTTTAGATATTTTTTTTTTTAATCTTATGGTTTTAAACATTAAAAAGATAAAGATAGAATGCAAGATACGTATTCCACTCAAAATCGCAAATGTCGAAAGGTAAACATTTTCAAATTCCTAATTATAAATATATTATTTTTCACCTTTTATAATAAAATCGTTTGCTTTTTACAAATATATTTGTTATTAAATCTTGCTTCAAAAAAGTTCCTTTTTCCTTATTAAAATAGAAGTTTATTTTTCTTTCTTTTAAGCGACAAACAATACTAGTATTCAACGTGTAATGCTATTCCACGATGCACTGCAATGTAAATTTTAAGTTATATACCATTTTAAATAACTATATGTCTTGTAACTTTGTTATTTTTGGGTTTAAAGTTTTAATATTGCTATTTAAATCGTTAACACAGCTTTTAAGGATGTTAAAAAGTATGTTTCTCATGTATTTCTTGGGTGGCCAAAGTTACCCGCCCGGCTCCTAACAGTGTCTTATTTTTTAAAATTAATACCAATTTTTTATTAATTTATAAAATGTAACAAAAATGCCTGAAAATTATTCCTAAATGTACAATACTTAGAATGCATAAGGATTTTTAAGTGCTTAAATCGTTTTTGAAGTTAAATTTTTCTTCTTTTGTGAAAAAAACTATGATTTTGGCCAAAGTTACCCGCACTGACGGTAGTCATTTTATTTCTTATGTAATATAAAGTAATGTGAAAATATATGTGACCTGTAGTTTGCATGCATAAGAATTGAAATAGGATATGCATATTTGCAATGATTTGCATTTTATGAACAATTATTGTGGTATTATATAAAATAATGGGAATGTTTCATATGATGTCAAGCTCTCCATACTGCGATTTCATTGGTTGTTTTGTTTTCTTTCCGTACTACGTGAAACAAGCCCATGGGTCTCTCATAATGTCACGCTCTCCATATAGTGTGTTCATTGGTTGTCTTGTATTCTTTCCGTACTATGCGAAACAAGCTCATTACAGCATTGTTTTTAAAGTTACATACAGGTTTTCGCTTTTTGAATTCTTAGCAGTATTTCTGTTATTCGAATTAATAACGAATGAGAATGTTTCTTGCGCTTCTAACTTCACGCTCTCCATACTACGATTTCATTGGTTTTGTTTCTTTCCGTACTACGTGAAACAAGCCCATTAATTCAATATTTGCTTAAGAGAACTCCCTTGGAATTCCACATCTTGAAAATCGTAATGTTATTTCTATGGAAAACATTCGCAAGTCAATTACCGCCGCAATTTTAATAAAAGGTTACTAGTTTCTGGTAGCATTGTAAAGAACGAAAGGAGTGGATTTTGTAAAATTAATTTGTTTTGTGAAAATCACATATTTAGTATTTTTATAATTTTTTGAATTCAGAACTTAATGCGTTCTCCATTTTTTACTTACTTCAAAAAATTATTAAAAATACTAAATATGTGATTTTCACAAAACAAATTAATTTATCAAAATCTACTCCTTTCGTTCTTTACAATGATACCAAAAACTAGTAAACTTTTATTAAAATTGTGGCGGTAATTGACTTGCGAATGTTTTCCATAGGAATAACATTACGATTTTCAAGATGTGGAATTCCAAGGGAGTCCTCTTAAGGGGACGCTGTACCCCAAAATTGGTCAAAATATCAATTTTTCAGTTTTTACTTCTTATTATATTCACAATATCTTTCTGAACATTTACTGAAAGTTTCATAAAGATAACTTCTGCAGAAAAAATATACATTAAATATTTTCTAGAGTCATTCCTATAAGTTTGAATACGTATTTCGTCTGCTTCCAACCTTTTTCCTCTGTTTTGAATTCAATAATTTGTAATTTTTTTTTGTGATTTTCAGTATAAATGCACGTTACTTTTTAACTGTAGTTCACATTTTAAAATAATGCACAGTTCTTGAACAAATAGTACTAAAAACTTGCTATAAAAGTTGCTGGAGTTATTCCCAAAATTGAAAAAGGAGTAGCGTTTTAAAAAGTTCAAAAATTTAACTTTTTTTTTAATAAAAGAAAACCTACTCATAAATATTTGTTTTTAATGCTAAAAAATGTTTATTTAGAGTGAACATTATTTAAAACCACTATACTTTACAAGTTTATGTTATTATTTCTAGAAATAATATATTGGGTTCCCTTAAATATTTAAACACGTTGCCCCACTCTCCAAACCAAATTCTTTCTCGGGCTGGATGCATTGACCTCTGGGCGCATGAGGAAGGGCAGGTGCACGATAAGATAAATTTGTGTCCGAAGTAATTGAGGCCAGGGGCAGATTTGGGGACCCTTTTCGAAAAAACCCGCTCAGTCGGCGTTAATTTAGGTCATCAAGGGATTCTTCGCCCACTGTGCAACCGGCAGATAATCGGGTTGGTGGCGCCATCTGTTGATAGCAGGTATGAACTATTTGCTGTTCTGGCGCTTACCAAGGAATTAATGGTCATTAGATCTTAAAACCTAGTTTTTAATGTTTATATATCTTTTTCTCTAGATCTACGATAGCTGGGAAAATAATTTATGTGTCAAAATGTTCCTTAAAAATTGCTTAATACTAAGACATGATGTTTTTAAATAATGTATTCAAGCAAGTTATTAAACACAACCAATTCACCTTTTTTTTAAAGCTACATTTAAAATAATGTCCATATCTATGAAATTATAACAAATAACAGGGGCCGGATGGCCGAGTGGTTAGGATCGTAGACCAGCAGTCTGGGCGCTGTAACGGTGCGGGCTCGATTCCCGCCTTCACCCTGGGTGTACTTCCTTTCTCTGTGACAGTAAAAACTCTTTCTGTGTCTGTCCCACTTGACGAAGGTTCATAAGTTGGTCTCTGATCAAGCACACAAGCCGGAATATATATGTACCTACCCTACCCCACCTACAAAAAAGTCTAAAAAGCTATGTATCAGTAATAGAAAAAGGTTTTGATTTACTACCAAAAAAGTTTTTAGTCAATAGATGCAATACTTTCTAAAAAAAAAAGGCACATTAAGATTTAAAAATTAACATTGCACCCAATGGAAGCTCTGGGGGATTCAGCGTTAACTAAAGGTAGAGTATTCAGACACATTTCGTACTGTATTTCGCAGTACAGTTCAGTTTGTTATTCAACTATCTAGCCATAAAAACGCGCAATAAATTGACTTTAATAGTTATAGCAAACAAAAATAACGCTAATAAAATATGGTTAATGAACATTTAATGAGGATTTCATAGTCGAAAAGTTCCTGAAATAACTGACGAAATATAAACGTGCGGTGCAGCCAAAAATGTCCGACGAATAATACCCCGTGTAGAGAGGGTGCACGTTAAATATGCTCCAAAAGTCCCGGCGCTGCTTACGATGTCGCCCTTACCACATGACTGTGGTTCTAAATTACGACGCCCTTCGCCAATAGCCCTCGTGTAGCTCTAGTGCAACGCTAATTCAAAACTAACCTAACCAATCATGACCAAACATTCAAAATGACTTCATTCCGGAAAACAGCAAAAAAGACCTAAAAATGACGTCATGCATACCGTTAATCAGCGTCTTTAAAAAGTCCTTTGCTACCTGCCCACCCGCTGTTATTTAACCCAAAACAGAACTGTAAAAAATATACATAAAAACAACACCCGCCTGGAAACACTATCACCTAATACCACACCATTTATATGCTAAACTAACATCAGAAACGAGCCAAACAGGTGTAATTTCACTTTTTCTGGTTTACATATAACTGAAAAGGTTGCAATGCATTTTTTAAAAGTATTTTAATTCCTCAGTATATTTCAGGGCCCGACTTACAACTTTAGGGGCCCAGGGCACGAGTAAATTTGGGGGGGGGGGCCCAAAACATACGTCGATAAAATAATGCGAGTGTATTTTTTTTTTATCTTACAGTGCTTACCAAATTTTTGTGAATTGATTAATTCAGAGTTTAAACATAATTTCATAGTGAAATTTTTTCATGAATTTAAATTTTTTTTTGTTTTCTTCAGATTAAAAAGTTTGAGGAATTTGTATTGAACATAAACGTTCATGAAGAAAATTTGGGGCTACACATTTTCAAATCGGGGCCGGGCCCCGTTTGCCCTGCCGGAAATCGGGCCCTGGTATATTTAGATTTTTTTATGAGTAGCAGAACGTGGCCAATTTTCTTGGACTACCCTAAACTGTCATTATTGTCCTTTTGCACGATCTTATTCTCAAATTAGGAAAGTAATAAAATTGACGATGTTCGCTGAACAGTCTCTTTTTTTTTCTACACTAAAGTACGATTTTTAAATGTTAAATTGTCGTACATTTACACTGCTCAAAACAATTAAGGGAGCGCATGGTTTAACCCTTTCACCCCAAATAATTCTATTTGGAATCTTCAGCTTGCGATTCCCCCCCTCATCAAGTTGAGCTCAAACGTTTATTTTTTGATTTTACTTGACGAAGCCTTATAAAACGGGCCTCTGATCAAGCATACAAGCTGAAATATAAATGTATCTACCCCTAGCCCCTTATCGTTAGATGGAAGAATCATGTCTTTTAAAAAGCTAAAAAATATTTGTTTTATTTAAATGAAAATATGAAAAACATGGTAAAATAAAATTCACTCTAAAAAAATGTATGAAATAAATTGACCCTAAAATTCTTCATGCTTGCATTCTTAGGGGTTTAAAGAAAACTTTTTTTTTAACAAATAAAGTTTTGAAAAAAATAATTTTTGTTATTTATTTAAAAGTTATGATTCCAATTCCCCCCACCCCCCCCCTAAATTTTAGTTAAATTAAGATATTTTCCCTCCTATTTTTTACTATTTTATTTTGGATGCATAAAATGAATCAATTTCACACATTTTAGATTTTTAGAATAAAAAGTTGGAACTGAAAAGTAAGCGAAGCGCTCCAATAATTGTTTTAAGTAATGTATTCGACCAATTGATTTAATATTTGCTTTAATCTCTACATATTTAAGTTTTGAATATTATGGTATTTATAACTCGGTAGGTCACTTTTCTGCGTATTACGGTGCGAAATGTCCTCCCCCGTATGCAGATGTGGAACAGCGGCACCTTGGGATTTCAGGTTTATTGCCTTGACTTTCCGACTGGGGGATGGCATCAAAAGGGAAAGTGCTTGCCCCGCCCCTGGTGGTGGCCTTTGGCTCTTTTTTTGTTTGTGACGTTATGAGGTTATGTGTTTAAAAAGAGAAGAACTGTTTCATTATGTGGTTGTTTTCATTTAGAAAGGTCAGTCGGTGGTTGGTCTTGTTCACGACGCACTAGTATTAGGTATAGGTAATTGAGGTTAAGGTTAGGTTGAAGAAGAAGTTGCGCCTCGTAATTAAGAACCACGGTGAAGTGACCAGGTCAACAACGGTGGGTTTTTTTTAATGATCGTCGCACTAGAGCTACACGAGGGCTATTGGTTGCATTTTGAATTTTCGTCGCACACTGGTGGTAATGCAATCGTTTCCGGCAATCTATTTCTAACCTACTTTAGGAGCTTTAACACAGCCGGTTACGCCTCGTAATTTAGAACCACGGTGAAGTGACCAGGTCAACAACGGTGGGTTTTTTTTAAATGATCGTCGCACTAGAGCTACACGAGGGCTATTGGCGACGGGTGTCGTATTTTAGAACCACAGTCAAGTGACGATCCGACACCTGAATATGCACCCAACGCTACCGTTAAGGGCGACAGCGTTAGGACTCTGAACGATGTTAACGCCCTTTAAGCGGAGTATTATTCGTCGGACATTTTTGGCTGCACGGGGCGTTTATAGGTCGGCAATTATTTTGGCAATGCCCAGACCCGAACCTGGGACCTTTCGCATTCTAGGCAAGTGCCTAACCAACTGGGCTCCCCAGTCCCCAACACCGGTGGTATTGGTGGCGGGCATTATAATTAAGAACCAGGTAATGGTTAAGTGGGGGTTGGGTTGGATAATGTCACAATTGGCTGGGCTAGTAGTGAAATTTTATAACCACAGTAAAGTGACGAGTTCGTGACATCCAGGGCCGTAGCGTAACCGGGTAAAAATACATTAAAATTATATTAGCTAAATTTTGAAGTATGATTATTTAGCTAAGCGTTAAGCTATTTGTAATTTATAAATGCGACTGCATACAGAATGTACTGTTAATTCAAATTGACTAAGATTCACTGGGTGTCATTAAACAAAAAAAAGTGCTATTATTTTTGATTGCATCTGTTAAGTATTGGGAAAGTGTATATTTCTGATGTTTTAATTAAAAACCAATGAAGTATGTGTTTTAAAGGGTATTGCTGAATGAAAATTAATTGATACCGTTCATTTAAACAAGATTGTTAGCAGTTTTACTAGTTTAAAATAAAACCTGTATTACTTACATTTTAAACCAAATTTCACTCAAACTAAGAACTTGCTCAAGTCTCTATCTGCATTACTTTAATAAAAATGTGCCGAAATTATTTATGCATCAGCAAATTCTTTCAAAAATCAACTACCCAAATATATACGTTTATACTTTTTAACGACTAATTTATAGTATTCCTATTAAATAAGAAAAGAGAAATTTACCTCTTAAGAAAATATTAGAAAATACAGGGCCATAGAGAATTTTTTTTAAAATTAAGTTTATTAAATATTGCAATATAAATTTTATTAGTGGGGTAATGTAATGGGAACATAGAGGCACTAGAAATTTCTATGTAATCAAGTAACCACATTATATATTATTCATTTACTGACATTGAGGTATCTCCCTATCTTGAAAGAGGCAAATTTTGACACTTATCACAAATTTTGTTTAATGTTTTCAAAAGAAGCTCTTTTACTTAAGTTTTATTCTACAATAGTTTATACAAAAGTTATGGCTATTTCAGGGAAGCATAGTGTGTCAAATTTTGCTTTAACCAAACCGGAAGTGGAAGATAGAACTTTATACACACGTTTTCTGAAGAACAGTATTTTAACGTTGTTTTTTTTTAAACCTGATTTTAAAAAACCACTTAAATTAATGTAACAAAATTTTCATAGTAAGTTTATTATAAGTTAATGTGTGTTTTGAAATGAGATCTAAGTAAAATAACTGACATAATTTATTTTATGGACTTTTTAATATTCAACTTTCCTTGATTGTTGAAAAAATTTCTATAAACATGGCTTTGACACTATGCAATTACTAAAATATTAAGAGTTTTGCTTAAATCTCATTTCAAAACACGCAAGAAGGTCTAATTAATGACTCTGCCAAATATTTAAGGAACAAATGAATTAGTTTTTTTACTTGTGATGTTTTGCATAAGGCTTATATTTAGGGTAAATTTTTTCAAAATTTCCATTTATTTTTAAAAAAATTTAATTTAATACTTTTTTGTAAAATATTCCATTTATCATTATTATTCATCATGACCACTAAAAATCTTAGTTAATTTTAAAATTTTAAATATTAGACCCCTTAAGGTAGGGAGCTACCTTAAACAACCATGGTTTCCATGATAAGGTACATTTAGACAAAGCACACAAAGTGTAAATCAATAAAATTTTATCCAAATACTTTACAAATAAATTGATGCAACACAATTAAAGAGTTATACACAAGTCCATATACAACAAGATATAGGCGAATCCCTAACTAGTCAATTTCCAGTAGATGGAACGTTGTTTTCCCTTTCGAAGTATCACAATTTTGAACGTAACAATATAGGGGACCGATTTCTTTGTTCAACACATCACTAACACTGCATTGGGGCTAAAAAAATACAATATTTCAGTGTAAAATTATATAAATATAACTGAATTTTATTACCTAAATTTTATGTTAATTTATTAACCATCAGAAGTCATTCAACTTATAGTTAGTAAAAGTTTAAATATTTTAAAAATAAACATATATTTTTTTTAATATTTATTCAAGAGAAACAACATTACAGGGTGGTGACAAAATCCTAGAAAAAAGTTCCCTGTATTTCCATGATTTTCCTGATTATTTCACAAAAATTTCCCTGATTTTACAATTATCTAGAAAACAGGCAATACACACAATTCAATGCAGTACAGAAATTTTAATCCAGACATGGCAGGAATTAAGACTTTCTGGATTATAGGTTGTTAGCCTACCTAACTTTCTACATTTCCGAAAATCTGAATGAGTTAAGAGGAATCATGTGATCAGAGAATCTTGTTATAACATGATTCGTGAGAGAGATTGATCCTTCCTCCAAGATTGGTCCTTCAGGCAAATCGGATCGGATCAACCAGAACATTTTTTTTATCAAGTGTCCGTTAGTAATGATCACAAGAACCTAAATCTGCTGTTTAAGTAATCCAAAATGAAAAAAATTCCCTGATATTTTTCAGAATTAAAAAATTTAAATTCCCTAATTTCCAGGTTCTGTTACCACCCTGAACAATAACAGCAAATGTATGAATACAAATTAAGCCACAAGAGTAAATTTTTTAAATAATTTTTTTTAATGCTTATAAAGAATTTCAAATACTGCAAATATAAGTGTGATTATATTCTTAGCCCACTTACTTGGCAGGTGGCCTCGGGAATCTGCAATATCTTTTTAATAGTACTTGACAAAAGCTGAACAAGACAATAAAAATTTAATTAAAAATATTCATGACTATTACATAAAAATATATATTGATAAAGAAAAATTGACACTTATCATATCATAATCAGACAAGATTTACATTATAATGCTAATTCAATATGTTTGTTGAATTAAATTTTTTTAACAATATTGCAGTAAAAAGAAAGAATTTTGTACAACTATACATTGCTTTTTTTTTTAGTTTGTTATTATTATTTTTTTTGAAAAATAAACTATTAACTTTCAAGTCAGTTTTAATTAACGTGACAATTTTCAATATTAAATAAAAAGATAACAAAATTCCAATTAAATATTTGGATAGACTGAGATGAAAGAGTTAAAAAAAAAATTTAGTGTTATTATACAAATATTGTTTTACTTTTGCACAATATTGACACTTAATAAAAATGAATTATTTGATAAAACTGTATTTATAAATAATTTGTAACAACATAATGATTGACATCATCCATGTTTTGTATGAATAAAGTACACTGCTTAAAACAATTAGGGAAGCACTTTGCGTATACCCTTCCAGTCCGAACATTTTTATTTTTTATTCAAAAAATCTAAATGTTGTGAAATAGATTCATTAAGCATCCAGAATGAAATGGTAAAAAACAGGGGGGGGGGACTTAATTTTTTTAACAAAAAATTTAAGGAACATATTGGAATCATAACTTTTGAATAAATTATTATGATATTTTTTCAAAAATTTATGTGTTACAAATAGTTAAAATTAACTTTTAAACATCTCACAATGTAAGCAAGAAGGTTTGAGGGTCAATTTATTGGCTAAAATTGTTTCAGAGTGAATTTTATTTTACTATTTTCCATATTTTCATTTTATTGAAACAAACATTTATTTAATTCTTCAAAAGAGATGATTCTCCCATCTAACGATACAAAAGTGTGAGATTAACTTAGTCAGAAAAAAAATTGCAAGCTGATGATTTCAAATGGAATAATTCAGGGTCAAAGAGTTTAAACCATGTGCTCCCTCATTGTAATGTGTGAGCATACTACATATTTCCCTTCTTAACTTTCAGTTCACTTAATTTTTCATTGTAATTTAACACCAATTTGATTAAGCTTTATTATCTCTTACCTGAATATTAACTACAGCAGAAGGTAGTTGTGGGCAGCGAACAACAACTTCCAATTTCACGTTCAAAACGGGACAAGGAACAATCCTGGAGCAATCTTCGCAGTAAATCACCAAGCTGTCAAAAAAATATAATTTTAATTATTATAGTAGGGTGACCAGACATACTGCATTTTTCAGTACCAGTCTACTTTGTTATTTAACCTCTTGTGACCTGGGTGTCCCCATTCGGGCACATTTTTCAGAACCTCCCCACAAACATTTAACTAAACACGTTAATTAGTTCCGAAATTGACCTGGTCTGATAGAAGATACAACTATAAGTTTACAACCTTATTGATTACAGGTATCAGTCATTTATTTAAAAAAAATGAAATTGAACAAGGGTCAATACAATATTCGAGTTCTTAAAGAAATTTTTTTAAACTTTTCAAAAAGTTGTTTTAGTAGTTAATTTTAAAGGCATTTTGCAGTAAAAACAGTGTTAAAATAATTTACTAACTACAAATCAGTGATACAGCCTTTTTTGTTGCATTAATAACACAAAAAATGTGTATTTTTAGAGTTTAAGGCGTGTCCCTAAGTAGCAAGTAAACATAATTTTTTAAAAAAAAATTTGAAAAAAAAACATACTCTTTAACATATTTGTATGAAACATATGTTTAGATGAAGAATATACATGTAGGATTTTGCTCTTGGGTCTTAAAAGGATAAGTATCTAGTCTATTTTATTTTTGTATAGTTTTTTCAAACAAAAACAACATAAATAGTATAGGATTTATAAATATTTAGTAAGAATTTACTATCCAAAAAGTTAATCACTGAAACAAATTGATTAGGCTAGATTATAGTTTTGTATAAATAGCTAAAGTGAGCCCTGTCAACATGAATTTTAGTGAAATCCTGCTTAAAATGAATTAAAAGAAATAAAAGAATGAATTAAACCTTGCCCACATGCTTAAAATGTTCCTTAACATTAAATCATTTTGCATGATATCTAGCTCAGATACAACCAAAATTACTTAGACTGTTCCTTTTTAATGAATTTCATTTATAAAAAATAAATCATGGATGAAAGCTTGGAAAAATAAAAAATGTCTAATTTACTTATGTATGTTTAAACATGCTTTCCAATTGCTGTTCCATTGCTTAAAAATTGTCATTTGTATCTTGCATTGGTATTCAGCATATTTTAGAAATATTCAACGAATAAATTTCAACAAATTTCTAATTGTTAGCATATACTTCTTTGATACTCCCTCTGATTACAAGGCAAGCTTTGAAAGCAAGTTATTCCCCTACCCACTTGTGGGGTTTTCTTGGAAACAACTGCTCTCCAAAGCCAAGTAGGGTGTACAAGTAAGGTAAAACAAAAACAGTGGCGCTGTTTACAAAATAAAGGGGAAAACATGATGGGGTAGGGGTAGAAAGTGCTTTTAAAGCTTGCCTTGCAGTCGAAAGGAGTATATATTAGATAAAATTGGTACATTCCAATTAACAATGCAATAGATTGCTTATAATAGATTAAGATTCCCTGAAAAATAGGACAACAAGGGGTGATTTAATTTAGTTATTCAAGTTCATAAAACAGGGAGACATGGAGGGCATAGGTTTTAGTTTGAATAGCCGGACCAGAGGGCATGGTCAGAAATTGAATAAATCATGCTTTAGAAGGGAGGTTAGAAAACATTATTTTTACAATAGAGTCGTCAATGGGGGGGAATGCTTTACCAGAATATGTTGTGTATTCGAAGAGAGTGGAAGATTTTAAGAAGAATCTCGATAACTATTGGAAACTGGTAAGGAATTAGATATATTTTGGACCAACCCTGCTGGGTCTCTGGCCTGTTGTTGGTCGACAATTTTTGTATTTGTATTATAAATAGTAATTCAACAGTAATTTGTGCTTTTTCAACCAAAATAAGAAAGTTTGAAACTTTTCGATTGACTTACTTTGTGTCTTGAACTAAGTTCTCTTGGTGACAAAAGCTGCAGTGTAGCCAAGTAAAAGCAGTGCTCTCATCTACACCACTAACTACACCTGGAAGGACAGTAAAAAAATGGGTTACAACATAAATAAGTTAACATAGTGTAAGAAACACAGAGATGGCATTAATTATTCATGTATCATTAGTAATTAGGTTTAGAAAGTTGTGAAATACAGTGAAACCTGTAAGAGCGACCATCTACCTGTTCCCTAATAAATTGGTCGCAAATGGAGGTTGGTCCCTCCTAGAGTACAAAAAGTGAATTAGCTAGAAAGTTGAAATTTTATTTTACAACTATTATTAAAAATTGCAAAAATTACAAAAATCTATTTATCATTATTAATTTGCAAATAATGTACACAAAATTATACTAACTTACTTTTGAACAAACTGTAGTATGCAAAAAAATACTATACTAACTTATATTAACAAAGTAGTGTGAACTAATTTGAAAAAATTTCAGAAAAAAGAAATGTCAGACTGTTTCTTTTATTTTCTTATTTTTCCATAATTACCTCTTTTTCTAATTTATTTTTTAAATCGGAAATAAGTCATGTTAGAAAGATATTTTTTCAAGAAGTGGGATTTGAAACCAATCGTTTGGGGAGTGAAATCTAGTCTCTCCCAGAATGGTTTATAACATTTAACACACATAATGGGGAAAATCGGTGCCTTAAAAAATTGATCGTAAGTAGAGGTGGTCGTTTAATGGAGGTGGCTGATTGTAGAGCTTTCATTGTATGTTCAACCATAACAGAATCTAGTATATTCTATTTTCAGTCATTATAAATGATCAAATTCTAATTATTCAAGCAATATTATTAAACAGGGCCATTCTAAATAAATCAAATTGGGTGCCAAAAAAAATTGAAGAGCATGTAGAAATACTAATGACTACCGATCATTGCACTACTTGACTCATGATTAGAAGGTTGTTTTTGTAGAGGGGGATGTACCTTTGAAAATAAAACTACAGTAGACGCCGCTTAATGTGATCACGGTTAATGTTATCAATCGTTTAATGTTATCAAAATCGCTTATACTAAAATACATTGAAAAATCATCGTTTATTGTAATTAAATGTTAGTTTATTGTTATCAGTTTATTTGTAAATTTTAAAGAATTAATGAATGCTGAGGATTTTGAAGCATGGATGTAGATAGACGAGAAGGTTGCAACTTCTACTCCGTTAACTGATGAGGAAATTTGCGAAGCCGCTTGTTTTTAAGATCAAGCTTCGTCACAAGATTCTGATGCCGATGAAGAACCAAAAGTGCTATCGAGGGCAAAATTCCGACACCTGCTCAGGTGAGGGAGGCACTTCGAAACTTATGTCTAGGTGTGCAAAACAAAACCGACGCAGAACACTTTACACTTTCATAAACATTATAATTATGAGCGATTCATAAATGACTTGCTTCGAAGGAATGCTAAACAATCGACAATTGATGTTTTTTTCAGTTGATAATTAACCGTTTATATTTTGTATTGTTTTCTGAAGTTCATCATTAAATATGTAAGTATACTAACTAGTAATTATTTTTCTTTAGGGTGCATTAATTTCTATTAAATACTTAGAATTTTACACCAACAACTCTTAATTTAAAATTAATTTTTATTTTAATACGTATGTAAAAAAAAATAATTTTTTAGTTTAAACCTTTTTTTCGTGTATTGTAATCAATTGGTTATTGTTATCAAATCCCATTTGTCCCGATGTGATTAAATTTATCGGCGTCTACTGTAGTTATAAACGGAAACAAATGTATAATTTATTTAAAACAACTAAAAAGTAAAATTTTCACTGTGCTTAGGGCACAGTGCAAGAGGTAAGCTTATTGAGCCAGACCGCCGAATCCAAAGATATCCGAATTTGCATATTACAGAACAAATTAGGTAGCATGTAAAATATGACATATTGGTTGAGATAGTTCATTTCACTAGATCGTTCACTTCACCAGCAACAGAAACATGATGTTTTGGCATTATAATACAACTAAGAACATTGATATTGCTAAACAAATGCATGTATTATAAGCATGTAAGAATTGATTAGAAGTCTAAAGTAGTGAATTAAACTTACCTTTGACATAAACAAGGTCTTCAACTTTGGAGGCATTGCATAGCAATGGAATTACATTGTTCAAGCACACGTCCATTTGATTTCTGACTTTCAATTTATTTTCTTGCGATAACTCCTGGTATGCTTGTGAGACTTCAGTCAATATAATTATTTGAGAGTATTTATCAATTAGAAGACTACCTAAAAATGAAAATAACTTCTAAATAACTAATGTCTAATTGACATTTTTTTAAAACTAAAATAAATGCTTTGAATAAAAACCATTTTAATTTATAGAAGATAAATGTTCAAATTCATGTCTTGGGTTTTTTCGAATAAAAACAAATTAAGAATTTTAATTTAAAAAATGAAAGATAAATAGTTTCCATGATTCACAAAACATGTTAACTCAAAGTAAATTTAATAATATTTCGGGATATATTAAACTATAGTTAAAAACCTAAAAACAAATAGCTCATTAAAGATATACTAATTAAATTTGAATATGCTTTCAATTTTTAGTACTATAAACATTTATGTTCAATGTTCACAAAAGCTAATGTTCATGTATTTAATCTTTTTTAATGTTGATCTTTAAGATTTTATAATTTACAACAGTCCAACAATATTTTCAGAGAAATTAAATTTACTTATACATGAAGTAGAATAACATCAACTACATAGGAGAGCATACTAGAATGTAGTTAATTCTAAAGAGGAGATAGATAGGAAGTTCATATTTTTATTAATTCATATCAAATATTCAAAGTAGTCAAACGTAGGCCATTACGGCTGTTAAAGAGGACCAAGAAAGGCTGCCGAAGCACACAGAACATTACATCTTAAGGTCTTATTAGAAAGAGACTCGATTTTTAATTACAGTAGACGCCGCTTAATGTGATCACGGTTAATGTTATCAATCGTTTAATGTTATCAAAATCGCTTAGTCCCAGCCGCTTATATCAAAATACATTAAAAAATCATCGTTTATTGTAATCAAATGTTCGTTTATTGTTATCAGTTTATTGTCAGTGATGAAAGAAATGGAAGACGTTTTCAATCCCCGGTCCGATACGAATGCTGAGGATTTTGAAGCATGGATGGAGATCGACAAGAAGGTTGCGACTTCTACTCCTTTAACTGATGAGGACATTTGCGAAGCCGTATGTGTTAAATATCAGGCTTCTTCACAAGATTCTGATGCCGATGATGAACCCAAAAGTGCTATCAAGGACAAAATTCTGACGCCTGCTCAGATGACGGAGGCACTTCGAATCTTACGTCTAGGTGTGCAAAACAAAGCCGACATGGAACACTTTCATTAACATTATGATTATGAGCTATTCGTAAATGACTTGCTTCGAAAGAATGCTTAACAATTGATGATTTCTTTTTCAGTTAATAATTAACCTTTTGTATTGTTTTCTGCAGTTCAGGTAATATGTAATATAAAACTAGTAATTCTTTTTCTTTGGTCTGAATTAAGTTCTATTAAATACTATAGAGTTTTACGGCAACAACTCCTAATTTAAAATTAATTTTTATTTTAATACGTATGTTAAAAAAAATTTGTTGAAACTTTTTTTTTCGTTTATTGTAATCAATCGGTTATTGTTATCAAATCACGCTCGTCCCGATATGATCACATTAAGCGGCGTCTACTGTATTATGAAAAGAGTGGATCAGAAGTCAAAACACTGCAATTTCTTTGGGGGAAAATGTATCGACGCCTATTAAAACGTGGAAACAGCTTTTTGGATTGGAAAGACATTAACTAAGAACTATTAAGAAAGAACTGTTATTTGTGTGGCTTATATTATTACTTTAGAGATTTGTACAATACATCACATAAATAAATATGGGGTTTAAAATATCAACATAACATACTCCTTAACTATCATTTGAAAAAATACTTAATCAAATTTGATATTTATAGATGATAAAAAATACTTTATTGTATCAAAAATTTAGTTACAAAAAAACTATCAAACCTTCTTCCACTAGGGCTTCCTTGACTAGAACAACACATCCTGTTAACAAGGGTCTGATTTCCGTTGCCATTAGAAACTGTACTTGAATGTACTTTAGAGTGGGAGACTCTAGCAGAGATTTACCACTAATATAGAAGACATCCTTGTGCTGTAGCAACACCTTGGCAATACCAGTGAAACGGGTGTAGTTGGGAAACTGTGGAAAGACAGCAAATTATTTTTAAAAATAACAACTTATTTTAATTGATATACAACAAGTGACTTCCGTTGAATACCCCTTTAATATCCCTATGTTGTCAGGTTAATTTATTAAAGCACCATCAAATAGGGTAAATTTGGCCCAAGCTAAAAAAAACCAGCCTCTTGCAACCAGGCGCCCCCCGCCCCCCTTTACTGACATTTTTTAAAACCTCCCCACAAACAATTAACATGTTAAATAGTTCCAAAATTGACCTGGTCCGATAGAAGTAGATCCAAATATCAGTTTTTAGCCTTTGATTACAGGGTATCAATCATTTATTTCGATAAAATAATGAATTTGAATGAGGGTCAATACTATATTAGAGTTTTTTTTTTTTTTTAAATTATCAAAATTTTAACCTCTTTTTTTGCATTTATAGCACAAAACTGTGTAATTTTAGATTTAAATTAGAGTTTAAGGCATGTCTCTGAGTAACTATTAAACATAAATTCTTAAAAAAAATTCCTTGCAAAACATATTTTTTAGCATAGATTTGTATGAAAAGTATATTTAGATTATAAGAATATACGTGTAGGATTTTGCTTGGGCCTTGAGAGGACTGACTTTCTCTTAGAATTTTCTACTCTCGTAGGTGAAAGAAGTGTTTCCACTAATTAAAAAAGGCAAGCATAACTTTAAAAAGTGCATTTAATAAAAAGTAATTAGGTTGAAAAGCTTGGGCTGAAGATACCACATTCAACCGAAGTCAAATCATCTTATACAAACTCTTTAGGAAGAATTTAACAACAAGTTAGGTTATACGAATCTCATGTTCATCACCAGAAATTGTGATATTCAACTTAAGAACACACAATTGAAAAAAAAAAAAAACATTAAACTTATAATAATTCATTTGTTGATATAAATTCAGCTCACTAAACAGGCAATCATTTGTTTTTATGAAACAGATAAATGTAATTTGTTTCAGAATTTTTGTCTATTTTTTAACAATATGAATATTTGATAATTTATATGAATTATCCAATTTAAATTTTTTTTATCCAATTTCCCCACGTTAATAAGTGTAATAAATAAAACATAAACAGACCTTGAAGATATCTACAAGTGGATCAACTCTGAAAGGACAGTAGTCTGGAAAACCTGCCTCCAACACTTCTTCTGGACATGTTGAGGAACTACCAAACATCAGTTGATAGAGAAAGCCTTGTTGTACTTTACTTTCCTTAAAGATAGAAATTTTAAATAAAATGCATGTAATTCTGTAGTAAAATATTGATAGATAATATTGTAGTTATTAAACAATAAATTAATAATAATTTACAGTTTAATAAGTAGTATGGTTTATGATATAGATCAGTGGTTCTCAACCTTTTGTAGGTGATGACCCCCTATTGCCACAAAATAACATTGCGACCCCCCCCCCCCCCTCCTATCCTACACATGCTTACTCTTTAGATTTGGGAAATTATTTTTTTTTATTTTACTATGGCTGTCCCGTGGGTTATTTGAGCTGCGATCTGAAATGCTGATATTTTTACAAGATGCTAAACCAGAATTGGACAGATATTTTAAGCTCCCGAACTTGGTTTCAACTTTCATAGTTAGCAGACATATTTATGCACCTAAATGATCTTAATACCAAGCTACAAGGTCAAAATATAACAATAATCAAAACCCACGACAAAATTAATGGATTCTTAAAGAAACTGAATGTTTATGCTGCTAAAGTTAAGAAATCTAATTTTGAAAACTTCCATTTATGTTACGAACTTAAAAGTTCCGACAAGCACAATATTCTCATTAGCTTGTTGCAACATAACGTACTAGAATGAAAATTATGTAATAATAACATTAAAAAAAGTAGAAATATTAATTAATCAAGATGTAAAGTAAAATAATGTGTGGTGTTTTTTTCTTCCATTCTAGTTGTAAAATTATTGTATAACACATTACTTAAAAAAAATGTATTTTTAAAAAACTTTTTGCGACCCCCCTAGGACCCCCTCAGGGGATTGCAACCCACCGGTTGAGAACCACTGATATAGATAATCATATAAATAATATAGTTAACTAGAAAATAGAAAGGAGTTGCTTATTATTTTTTTTAAGTAGTTTTCACTAAAACAGTTATAATTAGTTTTAAAAAGTTGTTTACTTTTATTTACTTAAAACATAAGTAAAAATTACAAAAAAGTTACAAATTCTGAAATATATGTGAGCATATAGAATCCCGCTTATCTGAAAGGTACGGGGCCATAGCATTTTTGTTTTTTTGAGATTCCATAGGAGTGAGGTGGATGATTCCCGATAAATCCGAAAATTCCTATGGAATCTCGAAAACCAAAAATGCTATCGTTTTTTCGAGATTCCATAGGAATTTTCGGATATTTCGGGAATCTTCCGCCTTACTACTATAAAAACCGACTAGCAACCTGAGACAAAAACGGACCCGATAATGAAGATGAGCCCGAGTCCAACAAGTTCAGCATTTCGCATACGGAAGTTACAAAAATCTTAGATCTGGCCCTTAGATACATAGAAGCACAAGATGAAGCAAATATTTCAGACGTTCTCTTGTTTAAAAAATGGCAGTGCAGGGCTGCTTTAAAGTGAACCAAAATTAAGCAATAAAAAACTACTGAATATTTTGAGAAATAAATAATCTTCGTAAGTACGAATTTATTTTTAATTCATTTTGGCGTTTATGCGTACATTTCATATTTTAGCAAAAAAAAAAATACTGAAGCTTTCGGCTAAGCCGAATTTCGGATAACTGGGATTCAGATAACCGGGGCTCTACTATACTATAGATATTCACATAAATAATATAGTTAATTACAAAATAGAAGAAAAACCTATAGATTATTTTTAAATTTAGAAAACATGCAGACATTTATTATTTTTCATTAAAACCGTTATAATTAGTTTAAAAAAGTTAAATACTTTTATTTAACATATTCAAGAATGAATTATATGAGAATAGATTAAAAAATAAGGTAAAATTACAAAAAAGTTACAAATTCTGAAGTATATGTGAGCATATATATATACAAAAGTTATAATTCTAAAATCTATAAGACATATATCTTCCTTGGTATAACCTAAAAGTGAATGAATGTCTTTCGCAAATAAGACAAACTATTAGCTTAATGTTATAAGTGAATAAACTAAACTTACATTTTGCTCATGGAATGCTTTCAAAATATCTCGCAGACTTTTGTCCCTTAATTAAATAGAAATAATATCACAATGTATACAAATCCCTTGAGTAAAGATCAAATAAATAAATGTTAAAATACAAAATAAGAAATAACAGCTTTCCCCATCTTGTAATACATGTACGTAAATAAAAACTTACAGATAAGAGGGATTGTAAGTCCCATAGAGCTAATGCGTTAGTTTTGTAATCACAATTTTCGTCGAAGTATTTGCAATGTTAGCACTTTTTCCCTAAGCATAGGAATCAACATAACATCAAAATGAAACAAATTTGAAACGAAAATGTTATCGAGTTATTAAATTTTATATTTTTGAAACGACAAAAATATACAACAGATGGTAATACTATTTTAAAACTTTTTATCAATAAATAATTAAATAACCAGATGTTATTTTCTTTTCAATTTTGTTTTAAATTGATGTTATGAGGATTCCCGTACCTGGTGAAAATGGGATAACATGGCAAAGCAATTATTCTTTTACAAAAGTTGTGATTTGAAATCAAATGTACTAGCTCTGGCACTGACAGTCCCCTCAAATTGATAAAATATTGCATTAAAAAGTACACTTGAAACAACATTACAACAACAAAAACCTTTTGGTGCAGCTACATAACAAGGAGAGATATAAACATAAATATAAAAAATTAATAATTTATTTTTAAACATTTAATATACAAAAAAACATCTATTTTTGAGAAAATTTGAAGGAATTAAAAGTTGTCAGAATTCCTTTGCTGATATTTAAAATATTAATGGTTTGGTTGAATGGATATGAATTGAACAATTCATGCTTAAGTTCATGTGATCAAAAACAACTTTAACGTGCATCTCATCTAGGGTCCGATCAATAGTTAAATGAAAAGAAACAGATTTCTAGAAGAAAAAATATCTGCATTTACTAAAATTTTTTAAAAATTTACAAAAAAAGACTGACGAAAAAAATATATTTATAGAAGGCATAGTAGTAACTTAAATACAAAATAACACAAATTGTAAGCACAAAAAAAAATAATATTCACAACAATAACAATGAATATGCAAAAAGATCTCTTTACAGCAGAGATGAAAGTTCATTTTTTTAAAAAAACTGAAATGCATTTTTTTAAGTGTAAAAATAATTTAAATATTAAAATGTATGGTATGCTATGCATTGTATTTTTTACAGTAACATTATTAGATGGAAGGTGTTTGCCGAAAATATATTATGCGTAAAGTATTTTCAGAAAATAATTTAGCTAATATTAAGAGCAAATAACTACAAATTTTCAGTGAAAAATTTACTCTTTTTCTTTAATTGGTAAACAATTGACACTCCAGAGCACGTAATATCATTTTTCATAATTCAAGAGCTTTTGTGAAATTTAATTTTAAAAGCAAAGTGGAACTAATCTAAAAGAACTCTTACGGATTATCCTTTGCAAGATGTATTTAACCTTTTGCGAACAAGCGTCCCCGTTTGGAGACATTTTTCAAAAAACGTCCCACAAACAATTAACACGTTAATTAGTTCCGAAATTGACCTGGTTTGATAGAAAAGGTCCAAATATCAGTTTTCAACCTTTGATTACAGGCATCATTTCATATATTTCTATTAAAAAAATGAAGTTGAACAAGGGTCAATATGATATTAAGTTCTTAAAAAAATTATTTGAATTTTTTTTTCAAACTTTTCATAAAGTTCTTTTAGTAATTAACTTTAAAGGCATTTTGCACTAAAAACACTGTTAAAATAATCTGTTAACAACAGGTAATAGATACAACCTTTTTCGTTGCATTTATAGCACAAAAATGTGTATTTTTTTAGTTTAAGGTGTGTCCCTAAGTAACTATTAAACATATATATATATTTTTTAAATTTCTTTGCAAGAAGAGATACTTTTTAGCATATATTTGTATGAAAAGTATGTTTAGATTAAGAATATACGTGTAGGATTCTGCTCGGGCCTTAAGAGGTTAAATACATTTCTAAAAATACGTCTTAAAAAATAAGTAGAAAAAGAAAGCCTACCTTTTCAAGGCTGTTCTGTGAGTGACACCCAGGTTGTGAAAACGATAGCACTTGCCCTCACACATCGCGCTGTACCACTCATTTGGAATAGAATCGGGAAGAATCCTGAGCTCATGGAATGTACCCTCTTTTATTTGTAGAAGAACAGAGTACCTGTAGTAAGATTCATTTTATTAATAATTTAAAAAAAAAAAAAACAGTATGCACCAAGAGATATCATGGTTCATACACTTGTTAGGAAAAAAAAATCAAGCACTTTTCAAGGACTTTTCCAGAAAAATTCAAGGACTAGATGTTGGTGCCAGATTATAACTATAATTTTTAAATGGTTAAAAATGTTGAAAACCAATTAAGGTTACAGGTAATCAATATCACCATCTAGACCACTCCAATCCTTTCCGTAAGTAAAATTTGCAACCAGTCACGATAATCGGAATATTTCAACCAAAGATCGTTGGAAATACATTTTCCACTCATTTTGTGAAGTATTCAGTCAAGACAATCATCATAATACTTGAAAAGTTTCAAAACAGAATTTATAAAATGCGGCTCTGCTAGGCACGCACTACGAAGAAAATGCTTTTTTAGCATTTCAATCAGATACTTTGGTAAGCAAAATATTGTATTCACATTCAAGAAATTATTTATGCTAATTTGCCGCAAAAAGAACAAAAATGCTCTAACACAATCAAAACAAAAACTTATGGGCCAGAAATATGGTTACAGTTCTTGAAAGATACCGGTCGCTTAATAACTGGGAAAAGATTTTAGTGACGCCATAGTAGTAGCGTAATCCGGTGAGAGGTCATGTGTTTCAGCCATCACATTTTTGGTAATCTCAAAGAGAAAATTTTTGATATCCGATTTTGCAATAAACAGTATGGATTTTTTTCAAGCACTCTAGATTCATTTTTAAGCCCTTTCAAGGACTTGAAAATGTACTTTTTTAATTCAAGCACTTTAGATTCATTTTCAAGCACTTTAAGGACTTGAAAATGAACTTTTTTTATTCAAGCACATTTCAAGGTTTTTAAGGAGTGTACGAACCATGGATATACAACATAGATAAATTTAAGGAAACATTAATGTAATAGAATAGCATCCCTATTAGAATGTGGGAACTGTACAATGGATCAACAAGGTATTAACTGAGAGTTATTATGAAAGAACTGAATATAAGAATTTTGAGTGGTTAATATCATAACTTTATAGAGATCTGTATGATATCACATCACATAAATATACAAAACTTGATACGAACAAGCCTAATAAAGAAAATATCATCATACACACAGCCGCAAAAAATGAATAGGTAAATCAATTAAAGTGATTAAAGCAGTAAGTATAACATAATATAAATATCTGTCTACAACACACATTTATGGTGCCAGTTCCAAATTCTTTTGATTTATTAGAAAAAGTGCAACAGTGCAAAAATAACTTAAATTTTAAACTTCATGAAAAAAATTTCTTTACAATTTAAAAGGTTATTATCATCTGCAAAGACATGCTATGAAATTATGAAACATATAGGTTGGGAAGATTTTAAGTGCTCTTAGTAACTTCAGCAAAATAGTTATAAATGAATTTCTATATGATCATATTATAATATAATTTGAGTTTCATTTCCAAAAGAGCGTAAGTGCCTGACAATATGGAAACAAGCAAACCCATGTTAAGAACCTGTGAGAAGATTTTTCATATTAATAACTTGAAGAACACAATAACACGAGTTAAACAAAATGAACAAAATTTAGAAAATACTAATATACTTGATAAAACACACACAATAAAGAAAGCATGATACATAGACACAAAGAATAAATCGATTGAAGTTCAGGAAAGGATATTTTGTAAATGAAGCTGATAAACATAGCTGAGAAATGAGTTTTTTTTTTAAGAAATACAAAAAAAAAAAGATTTAAAATTTACTACAATGAAAGTGAAATTTATATTAGAGCAGTAAGTACAACATATAATATAAATCAATGTGTATCAACAGACACACTCATGATACAGTAGAACCTCGATGCAGCGACCGCTCTCGGGACCTACAACTTACGGTCGTTGTATTGAAAGTACGTTATAAAGAATTTTAATAAAAAATCTTACAAACTGAGAAAAACTTATACATACCTATAGAAACGTTTAATTTGCATTTACACTTATTGTGCAGATAAAAATGAAGCAATTGAAGATTGTTTCAAAGTTCTAACAAAGTTATTAATTATAGCATTTTCTATTTGTTATTTTTTGTAGAAAATTCGAGGCATTGCTCTCTCTCACAGTAGCGACAACACATAACATTTCACATTGATAGAAATTTAGCACCGTTTTTTATAAGAGCCATATTGTAGACATGCAAATTATACGAGGTCAGTTCGTCCAATGGTCAAATGCGGTGCAGTGTTTTCTACAGCTATGTTTAACAACCAACACAGAATGTGTGAAAAATTATGCTGACCTTGGCTTGTTTTGCAACACTGGTCCCCGGCGAATTCCCGGAATCGTCCCTGCCCTATTCACCTATTCATTAATTGTTCGACCCCTTTCCTTGCTTGAGGAGGGGTTTCTTCATTGTGCTCAAACAAAAGCAAACAGATTCTACTCATTCATACACTTCCACAAGTTGAAATTTTGAAGCAAATACGAAAATGGCTTCTGGTATCAATTTGTTCTCATAAATGTCAAATATTCGTTAACAAATATTCAGTAGCAATATCGAGGAACTGCTAGTTTTTCGGTCGCAAAAAAGAGGTTTTTTTAACACTATTCCTATGGTAAAATTATTGGGACATTCCGAAGCGGTCTTTATAACGAAGGGGTCGCAAAATCAAGGTTCTACTGTACCAGTTAATGATTCTATTGATTTATAAAAAAAAATTTGCAAAAGTACTAAAAATAACTCAATTGTAAATATTGTCACGTAGTTAGCAGGTATTAGGGAATGACGAGAACTTTAGACAGAGTAACGTTTATTAGCACTGTACTTATTCAACAACCCCGACCGGGGGAAAGCAGCTTGCTTATAAAGGAAACGAAGGTATTGTGGGATATAACCGAATTTGCATAAACATAGGAGTAACTGAAAGATGAATTTACATAAGTTGATAAAATGGGGAAACAATAATTTGAATATCTAACTTAATTGATAACACATAAAAAGTGAAGAAGAGTCGAGGCCCGAACCAGGAACTTCTTGTTACTACTTGAGCACTCTACCGAGTAGGCCAGCTGGACTACCGTGGCAATATTATTTTGGAAAACTTTGAAACTAGGACATTCTTTTACAGACACCCTGTAGCGTAAAACTAAAGTTATTATACTATCTCTAAGATAGTAAATACTACGAAGTATTTTTTACCTGAGGTAGGTAGAGCCTGAGTATGAGCCATCAGAATTCCTTCCCATGAATTCTTTTTTATAAACTCTTTGAATTCTTGCACAAAAAGTTACTAATTCATCCTTTTTGAAGAACAGCAGATCTCCTTGGGTTTTAGTTTCAGGATGATAATTCTGTTTTAATAATGGTGGCAAATCCCTCAAACCTAAAGAAATTGTATTTATATTATATAATTTTAAATGTATCCTTTTTTGCGTTGAAAGAACGATTTGCATATTATTTGGACAATTAAATACTTTAAATTAAATTTTAGCAGAACAGAGACTACCTTTAGAATTAAGTACTTTTTAAATTTTTAATTACTTTCAATACTTGATTATGGTAGTTATTGCCATTATGTAGAGATAAAAAAAAAACTTGAAAACTAGGCTTCCTAACTTATTTTTTATTTAAGTATTATATTGTAAGCAATATATGATCTGGAAAAAATAACTTAACAATATGAATTTCATACTATTATGACACTTTAAAGCATTTATTATAATATGGTGAAAGTGAAACCCACCTATGTATCAAATAAATTTTGAATACAAAAATACCTCAATGATAAATATACAAAATCTAAGGAAATACAAGAGGTCAGGTGGTTTAGTGGTAGGGCTTCACATTGCCACACCACAGGTCCGGGGATTGAATAACAAATTAGGCAAGGTTGACCCATCTTTTCATCCCTTGTGTGGGTCGATAAAATGGGTACCAAGCATGATTGGGAACTAAACACTGGGGGTTCCATGTGAGGCTGACCATCTTACTGTGACATATGCCTAGCACCCCAGAGCACCTAGGTAACGAAAGCTGAAATGCGCATGGTAGGCTTTGGTCAAGTAATGGGCTGCTATGTAGAGGAGTTTAGTGTTTAAGGAAATACAAAAATACAAATTTATATTTTATTGGATACCTGCAACAGAGATGTGTTCTTCATTTGTAACTCTAGAATCCAAAGATGCAACTTTGTCAATAAAATAGGCACAGAGTATCAAAGGATATGGAACGGACTGGAGTCGAATCGTTTGCCTGAAATATGCACTTATAATCAAGAAACACATTTGTAATTTTATATGGATATATTAAATGTTCAATTGCTATTACAAGACATACAGACTGAATTGAATATCTCTTCATTAAATATCAAGAAATCCTAAATATTGACCTCTTTGTTTGTAACATATAATAATTTATTTAAGTATTTTTTTTTTAGCTTTGATTAAAATAAAATTATGCAACAAGATGCTTATAATAGAATTTGTATTAAAAAAAACTTTAATTTAGAGTCAAACTAATAATTTGTTGCATTAATAGTCTTTAATTTGAAAACCATCATTTTAGGAGATTCTAACTTCACCAAGTACAAAGAATTTTGACACACATTAACAGTTAAAGGCAAACAAAAATAGTGATAGATAAATAAATCAAAATATATCAATATAGATTTTATTCGGAAATACATTTTACAAGCAGGAATTGTTTTTTAGTGACAACTTTTAATTCAACTAGAATAAAGCAAGAGAACTATGATGTTATATGCTTTCAATCAATCAGTAGTCTCATAAATTTTAGACAAAAGCTTTATTACATTGTAACCTAAAAGTTATTAAATAATAAGTTTTAATTTTTATTCATTTCAAACTGTCTATGTGATTTGCACCGGATTACAATACTTTAGTCGATTCAAACACTGAAAACCACAATAATAAACATAAAGCAAATATGATCCAGGAAATCATTTGCTTCCTTATTGTCTTGCAACCTGGTGGCATTCCCATTTGGGAACATTTTTTTAAACGTTTCTACAAACAATTAACACGTTAATTAGTTCCAAAATTGACCAGGACTGATAGAAGATCGAAATATCAGTTTTCAGCCTTTGATTACATGTATCAGTCATTTACTTCTATAAAAAAATGAAGTTGAACGAGGGCCAATACGATATTAGAGTTCTTAAAAAATTATTAATTTATTTTTCAAATTTTTCAAAAAGTTCTTTTAGTAGTTGATTTTAAAGGAGTTTGCATTAAAAACAATGTTTAAATAATCTGTTAACTAAAAAAAGAGATGCATTCTTTTTTTATGCATTTATAGCACAAGAAATGTGTATTTTTAGAGTTTAAGGCATGTCCCTAAGTGACTATTGAACATATTTTTTTTTAAATTTTCTTTAAAAAACATACTTTTTAGCGTATATTTGTATGAAAAGTATGTTTAGATAAAATTTTGCTAAGATAAATATTTTTTAAAAAAAAAATTATAATAAATAACAAAAGATTTGTAAAAAAGCTTACCAAGGTTGATACAACTTGAACACATTTCCTACTTTTAGATGCAGTTTGGCAAAAACCTTTTGTTTGAAAAGGATAAATACAAAATCAGACTCAAAAGCTTCTTTAAATTCATCCCGTTTTAATCTTAAATGTGAGTAATCAGCATCACTATGTTGATGAGAACCTCTGCCTTCTGTGTCACCATCTTTCTTAAACAAATTTCGCAGATTTTCAGGAGTCGCCAAAGATGATTTTCCAATTATAAAATCGTCTATGGTTGATATGGAATTCAGGACAAGGCAGAGCGAGTCATTTTGGGCTGTGGGAAAAGGTAAAAATTAATACATACAGTGGTGGCTAAAAGTGTGGACACATTTTGAAAGTTTCATATTTTTCAATTTTGAGTGATTACAGAATATATTAATTGTATATCAAATTAAACAATTGTATATCAAATTAAAAGTAATTTAATCTTTATGAGGACCACTGTGTGCAGATCGCTGAATCCCTCTATGAGACCTTTGGTCCCATATAATCTATATCCATGGACACAACATCATCATCATCAAAGTAATTTCATGTAGAATTAAAAATAAATACAGTATTACAATATCTGTATTACGAATAAGTTATGCAACTAATAGTATGATCTGTCTTAGTTTTGCAAGTCATTGAACCACCAACTTGTATTGTAATTTCAGCATAAGAGAATCCATCGCTTGTGCTTGTTTGTTCAACTGAAATGAGCATAACTTTATTTGTAATACAGATACTTTAATTCTGCTTTTTTAATGAAATTCTACATTAAATTACCTTCAACTTAATATTTAAATGTTTGCATTTAAGCGAAATTTAATTGATGCAAGAGTACAGGTAACAGTTGAAAAACATGAAACTTTCAAAATGTGTCCACACTTTTGGCCACCACTGTAGATACTGGATATGGTGACATTTTGTTTAACAATGAACCATTTAGTTACTTGGCAAATATACTATAGAGGAGGCAATGGTATGGACATTTTTAAGAGTTTCTCCCAAAGTATGATGCAAAAATTTTTTAAATCTGTATTATCACCTCTTTCCTATGCAAAAGAATTCGTGATTATACCATTACTCAGAACATGTTTTTAAGGTTTATAAATATGAAACAAAAAAATTGAGCAAATCTTCAGGAGTATTTTAGGATATATTTTAATGTACCATCGATATTAAATTGTTTCCAACATTATAAAAAATTCTTCTATTAAAATTGAAAAAAATTTTAAGTAATTTTTCAATTTCTTTGAGGAGTCAGTTGAAGAAACCATTTACTTGGTCCAGCTCAACATGAATTAGCCTTTGATTTAGAGTTGTTCAGAGTTTAAAAGTTAAAGCAGTAAGCATACCATGTGGGCTGTACTGACAAGTAAATATACCCATCCATGCCCAATGATATTTAAATATATTTTTTAAATATTCATAATAATCAGCATACTTAAAAGCTGTAAAATCTTGATGCAATACCTTTTCTTTTATTCCTATGAATCTTGTGGCTCCATATAACTTTTTCTGAGTTTTCCCTTCTTTGTAATTTAAGCATTTTCTCAGCTAAACCTCCACTGAAAATAAAACAAAAAAAATTGTACAAATGAAACAAAACATGAATAAAATTTATTCAAGAAGTCTGATTTCTGTGCGAGAAAAGCAAATGGGAAGTACTTAAACTTATTTTTATGGACTCGTGAATTTCTGTATTAACTTTCAACACATTAAAATTTCAAAAAAGTTATATTAGTATGGTTAATATTTGCTACTGCTACATAGCTTAATTATTGCAGCAAATGGTTTCAACCCTTTCAGTCCCAGTGATGCCGTTTGGCATCATCATGTTTCTGCTCCTAATTTTAAAAAAGATAAAAATTGGGCTTACATCTATTGGGATTAATAAAAAATATTTTCTAACAGAAAAAGTTTGCAGAATCGAATGATGAGCTTTTTGATATCATAAATGGCTATAGACGATCCGAAAAAAGATTCTTATGATGATGTCAAATTGTCATTGGGCCTGAAAAGGTTAAATACATTAACAAAGTTTAAAAACTGAATTGGAACAAAGAAGTGGCTCACTGCACAATATTCCGTAACTTCTTTTTGACCGGTTCCTCTAGGCAGATATCCTCTTCTTCGCAGTTTGGCTTGAGACCTTGCATCCAGCTGCTACCCTTGTTGCCCCCATCAAACCGGTTTTCCAATAGCCTCGAGAAGTCCGTAAGTGACATCTCCTGCAATACAAAGGTTTATTTAAGAGAGCTAGTCTTTATAATACTACAGTGGTGGCCATAAGTGGGCCGCTTTTTGAAAGTTTCATATTTTTCAACTTTGTGTGATTACAGAATACATTAATTGTATATCAAATTAAACAATTGTACATCAAATTAAAAGTAATTTAATCTTTATGAGGACCACTGTGTGCAGATCGCTGAAACCGTTTCTGAGACCTTTGGTCCCATATAATCTATATCCATGGACACAACATCATCATCATCAAAGTAATTTCATGCAGAATTAAAAATAAATACAGTATTACAATATCTGTATTATGAATAAGTTATGCAACTAATAGTATGATCTGTCTTAGTTTTGCTAGCCATTGAACCACCAACTTGTATTGCAATTTCAGCTTAAGAGAATCCATTGATTGTGCTTGCTTGTTCAACTAAAATGAGCATAACTTTATTTTTAATATAGATACTTTAATTCTGATTTTTTAATGAAATTCTACATTAAATTACCTTCAACTTAATATTTAAATGTTTGTATTTAAGCAAAATTTAATAGATGTAAGCACACAATTAACAGTTGAAACATGTGAAACTTTCAAAAAGTGTCCACACTTTTGGCCACCACTGTACATCAGGACAAATAAGGCAGGGACCTACAGAAGTGGTACAGATTATCCAAAAGGCACGGAACCGAAGCACTTTCGGTTAATCAATATTCCATAGGAATTTTCAGATAAACGGGAATCATCCACTGCAAAAATCTTAGATCAGGCCCTCAGATTCACAAAAGCGCAAGGTGAAGCTACTACTTCAGACGTTCTCTTGTTTAAAAGATGGGGAGACAGGGCTGGTTTAACGAACTATGTAAATAAACTATGGGGTTGGTTGGTTGGTGTTTATGGCCCAAAAGCCAGAATTGGCTATACTGCGCCAAACATTTTTAGTTATGAGAAGGCGTCTAAAAAAAAAGATTAAAAATTCACTAAGTTAAATAAAGTTTAAAATACCAATATCATTCTAGAATAAAAATAAATTTGGATGAGGTTCATCGCCAATGAGATTCGTTAATACTGGATTTTCTTCACCAAAATGGTTTTGTCTAATATGGTTAAAATTAGGACACACAGTAAGAAAATGCTAAACAGAAAAAATAATGTTGCAATGGTTGCAAATTGACACTGGTTCATTTAAAAACAGATGTTTATGTGTTAAACGAGTATGGCTGATGCAGTCTTGACAACACCACTTCTTGGCGTCTATTTTTTAAAGTTTTTTTTAAATGGTTCTACATCCGGTTTAATGACAAATAATTTGTTGTTGATCTGACTTTCCCAATTTTTATCCCAAAGAATATTTTGCATTCGCTTTATGGCCATTTTAGCTTCCTCATAAGGTACAAAAGTGTCACTAGCATAAAAAATGGGGAAAATAACAAACTATGAACTATTTTCACAAGGGATGCTGCACTTGACCGGAATGGATGGAACACTATGCCTGTGGCCTCATGCGCCACTTGAGCTTTAGGAGACTTAAGGGGGTTCAATATCCTCAAATCGGTGAAAAAATCAAAACAAAAATTATTGGCTTAAAATACTATTACAACCTTTATTAATAATGTCACAAAGTATCAAGACGATAGGAAAACTATTTTTGACATTGAAAGCCATTTTAATGTCATGGTTTCGTAAGGAAATGGGTTAACAATAAAAACTTTAAACGCGTTTTTCTCAGAACTTGATTTTTTGAACTTTGATGTACTTTTTCTCAAAAACTATGCTATGTTTTATCGCAAACTTTTTTTATATGATGTAATACATAGTATAGATTAATCTGAGGTTATGAATTTTAATAAAACTAAAGTGAAAAAAATGTTATGGGGCAAAAAAGTGAGAAATTTCATGATTTTTTGGGTACTTTAAAACTTATTTTATTTTTAAAAAATCTAACAGTTATTTAAAAAAAAACTTTTAACCTCAGATTAATATATAAGGTTGGTATAATACACACAGAAAATTTTAAGATGATCTGATCAGTAGTTATTGTGAAAAGGTACATCGAAATTGGCCAATTTAACATTACCGATATACAACATACTGAACCCCCTTAAGTCAAGTAGGTCAATCATTCAATAAAAGGATTATAGCTAATACGAGGGAAGGACTTATAAATGCATCTTCTGGGTCTACATGTTACACAGACCGATTCCCTACAGAGTGCTAATCTTCTTATTGTTTGAAGAATATTTTTAGGTGTCAGGATTAATTATAATTACATTAACAGGATTAATTATAATTACAATTAACATTCATGCAAAGTTAACTCTAAAAAGTAGCGATACAAATTCATCTCCTGTACTAAAACAAGGGATTAGGGCTCTATTAACCTTCTGAGGATTGGGAAAGTAGTACTTAAAAACACTTTCACATTGTTTGTTATTTGTCAATCAATTATTCTACATTCTTAATGTTTTAAAATTGTCAAGGTTTTATAACTTAAAATAAATCATACTTACACTCCTACAGGAATCCCCTTGGCTGGCACTTTCATTATTTTGGTTTGATTCTGTCAGTAGAGGCATCACAGCCTTTGCAGATGGAAATTCAAAATCACTCGACTTTTCAACGATAGAAGTCGCTTTACTCTCACAAGCAACTGCAAGTTCAGAAATATTAATCTTCTTTACTTTACAAGTAGGACTTGGTGCAGGCAAGGGAGAAGGGAAATTAAAAGCACATTTGTCCACTTTAACCTTTTTCGGCACGTTCTCAATCTTTGGTGTTTTGCTAACAGGTACTGGTGTCCTGAAGGAATTTTCGAATAAATTCTGATGTGCCAACATCTTTCTAGGGATAACATCATTTCTAGATGTTTTGCTGTGTTCATTAATTTTGGCACTTTTATCATCATTTATAGATGTTTTGCTGTGTTCATTAATTTTGGCACTTTTATCATTATTTCTTAATATTTTGCTGTGTTCATTAATTTTGGCACTTTTATCATCATTTCTAGATGTTTTGCTGTGTTCATTAATTTTGGCACTTTTACCCTCATTTCTAGACGTTTTGCTGTGTTCATTAATTTCGGCACTTTTATCACAAATGAAAGAATTAGATCCTTTATGTAGTTTTACTTTTTCAATTATTTGATTGGTTGATTTGAGAAAATAGGATTTCCCATTCTCTATTAATTCAGGTGATTGTATGTCAATCAATGCATTTCTAATTTGTTCATCTTCTATAACACATGTAGTCGGCAGAGATGGTAAATCTGTCAATGCTCTACTCAAATCCACAAATGTTTCAATTTTAAATGAGTCTGGTGCAATTTTCAAATTATCTACCTGTTTTAAAGCACTAGCATCACTTGGAAAATCAGAAATAGTTTTAACAGAGGGTTCATGATTTAGTTTAATTTTAGACTTCCCAACTTTGTTTGGAATATTTTTTAACTGTGAATATTTGTTTTCTTGTAGATTAGTCTTATGATATTTATCTCTAACTTGTGCCGCAGACTTAACGGATATGGTTCCAAGCTCTTTTTTGTTCCAGTTACGTTTATCATTGATAATTTCTGCTTTGAGCTTTTTACTAAATTCTGACGATAGTCTAACAAGTGGTTTCGGTTCGACGCCAAAGTTGTTTTTCTGGAACGAACTTTTGATGTTTTGCACCTCGAGGAACACAGAACCTGGGTGTTTCGAAGAAACAAGATTTTTGGTTGCTGTTTCATTTTCTTTAACAGAAAACTCTTTTGAGTCTTGGGGAGATATACTATCTACATTTGGACAAGTGGAATCAATAGGATGAAGATTTGTTTTGGTCTTTTTTGAGGAGGACTTGGGTCCTGTATCAACTTGTGGTCCATTTGCAGTCTTGCGTTTTAATCCATTCTTGTTGGTTTCTGAAAAAATATATAGTATTTAAAAGGAAGGAGTACTAAAAAACACATATGTACACTTATTTAACTTATTTTATCAATTTAATTTTAAATTAAATTGATCAATTTAATTCAATTAATCAATTTAATTCAATCAATCAATTTAATTTAATTAATCAATTTAATTCAATTAATCAATTTTATTGATTCAATTTATTGTAACATTGATTAAACTTGCACAAAATATGAATGCATAACACAGAATACAGATGCTATTAAACTAATACTTTTCCAAGGACAAATTATGGTCTTAAGTTCTAGGGTTGAATCTACTTCCATTCAATATTATTTCGCCATCATAACTATGAAACTAGCCGATGTACAAAAATAATCAAATACAACATTCAGTTATCTCATATGAAAACAACAAAATGAGCTAAGACACTTACTTTTATCAAAAGTATGTGGGGAGTTGGCGCTGAAACCATCCGAACACACGTCCCACTCTCGCTTCGCAAACTCAGGGTCAACTTTTCTTTTCAGTACATTAGGCTTTGAGCGGAAATTGGCAAAGGGGAGACTGTATCTAGGTTCCTGGAAGACATATTACAAAACATATCAAAATAAATTAGTTTAAATTAAAAGTTTATCGAGAATGGAAAGCATATTCAATAGATTGTATTTTTCTAAAATAAATTAATTAAAAAAAAGAAATCCCCAAACAAATTAAAGCATGAAATGTAGGAATGGCTATGATATATGTCTGGTCTTGATTTGGTGTTTTGTGTTGCGTGGCCAAGCAACAAAAATGCCCAAACGTGGTAAACATTCAACTTCATATTTTGCACGACTCGATAGGGATAGCAACCCTATGTTAAATGTTCAAGCTCAAATGTCACTAAAGAACATACCCGCCATTACACCAAAAAGCTGTACCGAAATGCATATCTAGAGTAGGGTTCACCTTTACTGTACGGTAACCATTGGCGCAGTTTTTTAGATTTGGCGATTAATAGTTTTTTGTGGCAACCTGTCTAACTTCGACTGTTGATTTAACCTGGTAACGATGAATTATTCCGGCAACCCTATCCCCTATCTGACCGTTATTTTGCTCATTTCGGTTGGGTTTCTGTTATGGAAAATCGCCAGAATACGGACTATTGGCGCGATTTCGGAAAGTTCGCCAATGGTTACCGTACAGTAAATTTCTACCCTAGAGTAGAAAATGGTTTGATTATTAATAGACCACTTTGTTTACATGATATATGTGCAAGCTGCACATGCTGATCAGTTTGAAAAAAATAAACTGTTCTCTAGTAAACAAAAACACTAAGGTTAGTTGCAGTTTGGATGTGCCTTTGAAAAATTTAGAGCTAATAGATTTGAAAGATCGCTTTCAGCAACCTAGTTCAATTGCCACTGAGCATTTTACCTGCCGATTTTGCGACAAACTGAGGAAATTTAATCATATCAATTAGTAGTAAAAAAGTAGTCAACAAAGGAATGAAATGATAATATTTTTTAGTTAGTCCCTAAACAAATTTGTTTCACCGAATTGAACTTTTTCCCGCTTTAGTAGCAAGTATTAAAAAAAATCATAGAAGTATGTATATACCTGAAATAAGCTATTAATCATACTTTCCTGAGTGAAATATACGAAAACTATACTTCAAATTAGTTAGTTGTGAGCGAAAATATTTCTTTTAATTTCATATTAATCTTTAAAATTTCTTCGCATTTCGAATTTGATTGTTGTTGTTTGTAGTGTAATCGTTTCCGGCTGCCTATTTCTAGCCTCTTTTAAGAGCTTTAACACAGCCAGTAACGCCTCGCAACTTAACCCTGGTCAAGTGACGAAGTCGACCACTGAGCGGGCACCCTACGGAACCTCTAGCGACATCGCACGCTGACGCCGTCGGGACTTTGGACTCCACATATTTAACGAGCACGTCTGTCCCAGTGTACTCTATCCCTGTACAGATATCCGATTTATAGAATGACTGACAGTAGGTGGGATTCGATCTCCCGCACTTCTGAGAAGGCTGAATCATGAGGCGGATGTTTTAACCACTCGACCACGGACGGACCTGGTGTTTGTATAGTCGGTTCATTGCTTCGCTTGAGGTGAGCTTATAGCAGACAACATCATTTTTTTGTGTAGTTTTTATCTTTACGCACCTCGTAATTTAAAACCCTGGTCAAATGACCAACTCAACCATAGATTTGAGTGATATCGTACGCTAATGCCAGTAGGAATACGGAAAACACATATTTAACTAGCATGGTATACGTCTATCTGGTCTATCCCAGTAGTCGGAATTTGGCTGCATATTTCCTTCTGTGGAAAAGCAGTACTTCATGCCACCGAGTTCGAGCCTTCGCCAACCGCTTGCGATCTGATCTAGGCAGAAGATCATTAAGCTAGAAGAAACTCGTAACAAATAGCATTAAAAAAAGGCAGAGATTGCCGGAAGATCGAAGGGTACTGGTACTAGGTTTTTACATCCGACCCAGAAGTTAAAGATTTCTCTTTAAAATAATGAGTAATAAGTCTGCTTGCCCACTGCTCATGTGCATCACAGAAGCTATTAATGGCATCAAGTTGCTCACATCACTGACACGTACCATCTGAAATTGTCTCGCGTACCACCAGTGGTACCCGTACCACCCATAGATTTAGAAAGTAGCAGATATGCCCATCGATTGCGCAATCCCGTACAACGCAATACAAACCGCGCAATTGTGTGATGAATCCACATTTCACCGTTTTTTCAATGCATCACGGGATACTGGTTCACAAAAAATGCTTTTGCCAAAGAGTCACATGCAATAAAAACTGCATTTTTAATCTACTTCTTTTTTGAATACAGGGTGTTCCATAATTGACCGGAATAGTATAGGACGCAATTCCTAAATATTTACCCGGCCCCCGCCAATGAAAAACGGCTAACTAATTGGCCGCCCTTTCGGTCGTGCATGAAATCTTGCACTGGAGCTACACAAGAATGTAGTACTTTTAGTTTGGTTTGTTTGAATTTACATCTGATAAAAATTACAGGTTCAACTAGTTTTCAAAAAAAAAAAATTAGGATGCTGTTCATTTTGATAGGTTGTTGCATTATTGTTAAAAAAAACTTGATGTTGACCATCAGTTTAAACATAACAATTATTGTATTTTTCATATTTATGCTGGGTAGGTATGTACATATATATTCCGGCTTGTGTGCATGATCAGAGACCCGCTTATTGGTTGGTTGGTTGGTGGACATATATTTTCAGGCTTGTGTGCTTGGTCGCAAGGACCCGCTTATAAACCATCGTCAAGTAGGACAGCACAAGACACACACAAACACTTATGACAGATGTTGCCATCTGTCGCCACCTCCGCAATTTAGACATGTCCCTGAAGGGTAGGGAAATTTTCTCCATTGACCTGTACCCATGGTGAACTGCGCAATGACCGCCCACAGGACTTTCGGACCCAACAGATTTTACGAGCACGTACTCCGCATATACTCGACAAACACAAACATCCATGCCTGAACGGGATTCGAACCCGGACCCAGCAGCTCCAGAGGCACCCGCTTATAAGATTTCGTCAAGTAAGACAACCACAGAAGGACTTATTACTGACAGAGAAAGGAAGTACACCCAGGGCGAAGGCGGGAATCGCACCCGTTACAGCGCGCAGACTGCTAGCGTAATTGTCTGCGATCCAAACCATTACAACATCCGGGCACCTGCTTATTTATATTAATAAAAGGAAAAAAATAGTAAACAGCACAAAGAAGGAGGGTTTGTATGGCTTAACGGTGCATGTATGTGTAGTGGTTCTGCTATTGTTTTTTATGGGTCGATCCTAAAAAAGAATCGACCCTTCAAAAATTTGTTCATGTGTTTGCAAATAAAGTTGAAAACAAACGAAAATATAGGGTGGGTGAAATTATGTGTTTACTCATACTACGATATTTTCTACATATCCGCCATTAGCAGCAATAACGTGACGCAGTCTTAGAGCAAAATTACCGGCCGCCTGTTTGAAAATTTCTGGTGGGATGGCGTCACATGCAGCAGAGATGTATTGCTTTAGTTCCTCAATTGTTTCGGGATTGCGACGGTACACTTGATCTTTTAAATATCCCCACAGAAAGAAATCACAGGGGGTCAAGTCTGGTGAAAGAGGAGGCCAATCCATACCACTTCCTGTATGTGTGGGATAGTCCAATGCAATCACACGGTTATTGAAATGTTCGCTCAAGAAATTAAACACGTCGGCCGTGCGATGGGGTCGGGCACCGTCTTGCATGAACCACGAAGTGCTTTCAGCGTCATCTAAGGCATTTTGAATCGCCACAAATTCACGAAGAATCTCTAGGTAGCGGAGGGCAGTAATAGTTCCGGTTCTGAAAAAGGGGCCAATGAGTCCTTTGGACGAAATGGCGGCCCAAACCATTACTTTTGGTGGATGCAGAGATGATGGAACTGCAACATGGGGGTTTTCTGTTCCCCATATGCGCCAGTTCTGTTTATTAACGTAGCCATCCAGCTGAAAGTAGGCTTCATCCGAAAACCAAATGTTGTCTACATTTATATCACCAACATCAATCATTTGCACCATATCGTTAGCGAATGTCTCCCGTGAATTAATTGAAGCAGCGGTGAGAGGTTGCCGAGTTTGAATTCTGTATGGAAACATGTGCAAGCCCTGCCGCATGAGACGATACGTCGACGTTGGCTTGATTTGAACCGTAGTTGCAACACGGCGGACGGATATACAAGGCTGCTTTCGTATTACTGTTTCCACCAGCTGAGCATTAGCAGTGGTTGTTTGCGAAAATCTTCTCCCGACAAATCCAGCTCTCTCATCATTCACGTTCCCAGTTCGTTGAAATTTTTCAAACAGCATCCTTATTGTGTCGAATTTTGGTCCTTTGGTAACATTAAACTTCTTTTTGAAACTCCGTTTTGTTGCATTAACATTGTGTTCTAGGCGGTGAAATTCCAACACCAAAAAAATCCTCTCCTCTAAAGAATAAACCATATCTTCACAGCAAGCTGGAGATTAATGAAAAGCACACGCTTTCAGCAGAAAGGCGATTTAAATATTCCCCGACTCCTCGCGACACTTTTCCCATCAGCCAATCAGGTGAATCTGGTGACTGTTCGCTACACTGACGTCATGGTTCTGTTTTGTTGAAGCCAAATGTTCATGTCATATTGAGCCAAGTTGCCAAGCTGTAGTTTATTTATTTTACAAGCACGACATTTTGATTTTCAATCAGAAGTATAATTAGTATTTGACAAAAAGTGGAAATAGAAATATTTTTTTGACATTTGTTCTTATTTTTTCGATAAAAAATGTGGAAAAGTCGTTTTTTTACAAAAAATTGTTACTTAGAGCCCATTTTCCACACAAGATTTATTTATATATCTTAGACAAAAATCATTTAGCACAGCTTTTAGTTCAATTTTAAGTGTTATAAATAAGCAATTTTTATGGATTTTCTTTCTTAAATTCAATTTATATACATAAAAGGCAAAGTCCTAACTCACTGATTGACTCACTCAACGCCTAGCCAAAATTACTGAAGGTACAGCTACCAAATTTTATTAAAATATTCTTTTTATGTCGTAGGTGTCACTTGAATAGCGATTATAATTTACCGATGGAGTACTGGCCAGTGGGGAAGGGATCAATTGGTATAAAATAATTGTTTACATAAAAAAATATCCGTTATTAAGGGTACACCCGTGCAACGCCGGGTTTATAAAGCTAGTACTTTTATATATCATTTGCAATAAGTAAAGTAGATGGGTAAAATTGCCTCTTTTGTTCTAAATGTGAAAGCTAAACTTTATATCACCCTTTAATTTAATTTTGAAAAAAAAATTGGGTAGTACCCTTTACAGCGCGCGGACTGCTAGCGATATGGCCTGCGATCCAAACCCCTCGGCCATCGATCCCCACATGACACCCTAAATTGTCTCCGTGTTGGTAGATGGTGCGATTGGTAGGTTCAGTCTCTACCCTACTATGGAACTAATTGGTCCCAACACATGCACATTTCGACAAACTGTACACTTCTATCGCAAAACGTTTAGCTCCTTCCAATTTTCAAACATCCAGCTCGAATTTGAAACACACCAAATTATTTAAATCGAAATCCAAACACAAAAATTCCATTTTCGTAGTTATTAATCATTTTTAGCTGTTTTAGGAACTGTGATGTAACAGAATCTGCAAATTGTAAAATTACTAGGCAATATGTCGATTCAACCAAACCGAACTCAAAACAAATGCATCCCTTCGTCAACACATTCTCGTGCTGCCCTAGTTCAAGTATGCAACCACGACCAAAACCCGTGATCAATTGGCTTTTTACTATTTTTCGGAGGGGCCGGCTCAATATTTCGGAATTGCATCAATTCCTATTCCGGTCAATTATGAAACACCCTGTATATAACTCATGTCTTTTAATCTGCTTCTTTTTTTGAATATATAACTCATGTCTGCCAGAAATTATCGATACATATCCAACTATTACCTATGCTAGCGAAACTGGTAAACAGTTTTAATTAGTTAATATTAAATATTTTTTTTTATTAGTCGAATTATCACATGGTGCCATCTGACATGCCATGTGCTAGAGCTTGCGAACTGCCTTATGGGATACTGGTTCACAAATGACTTCACCTTTCCCCCTAGGGGCAGATCTACTACTTTCTAAATCTATGGTACCACCGGCTGGGAACCCCTGTCCTAGATAAAGGTATTATATGGAGAGCTCAAGTGCAAACAAGTTAAATCACTTTTTGGAAAAAATTTAGTTGGTTAGCTCTTCATACAGATTAGGATTTATTTATGCTAAAAACAAAGTTTCAAACCAAAGAACAGTATGTATTTGTAAGATAAAAACTAAATATCTTTAAAAAAAGTAAAAAATTTAGAAAGGTCTTATTATATACAGGGTGGTAATAAAATAACGCTCGCTATTCGGAGTGGTCTGTAGCTTGAATGAACGATCCAAATGCATCAAAAATTGAAACTTACTAATCAAGAAGGAGGGAAAAGAATGGAATCATAAAAAAGACAGAATTCTAAAAAATAATCATAAAAAAAACTCGTCTCTTGACCAGAATCTAAATTAAGAGGCGTCGTCAATTACGGCCTACAAAGCTAATTACGCCTCGTAATTTAGAACCCTGGTCAAGAGACGAGTTTCTTTTTTTACGAAAAAGAATGGAATCATAAACAGAAACTCGTCTCTTGACCAAGGTTCTAATTACGAGGCATAGCCAATTATGGCTTATTACGGCCAACACATCCAATTACGCCTCGTAATTTAGAACCCTGGTCAAGTGACGAATTTGTTTTTTATGATTCCATTCTTTGTCCCCCTTCTTGATTAGTAAGTGTCTCAAAGTTTTTTTTGCATTTGAATTATTCATTAAGGCTGCTCATCACCCCCATACCCGGTCCTCCTTCGATCGGGCTGGCTAATGGTAAGTCTATGGGGGAAAAATGGTTTTTGTTTAAAAAAAAAAACAAAAAAAAACAATGAAATTATAGGAATATTTTGATGCGGTTTTTTTTAATTCATAAAACTCCAATAAAGTTGTGCTTTTAGAGGTTATTTTTTTAAAAATATTATATACCTTTTTTTAAAAGAAACAAATTTAGATTTAAAAAAAAGTAAATAACGTTTTTTAAAAAATAACCTCTATAAGCACAACTTTATTGGAGTCTTATGAATTTAAAAAAAAAACGCATCAAAATATTCCTATAATTTCATTGCTTTTTTTGGGAACAAAAACCATTTTTCCCCATAGACTTACCATTAGCCAGCCCGATCGAAGGAGGACCGGGTAGCATATTTCTATTCCTTACATTCAACCGACACTATGACAGTGACGTCAGGCTACTGGGCGGGGGAATGAAAAGTCTTTATGAAAGTGTCTCCTGAAGAGAATAAAGGGCAATCAAAAAATTGTGATTGCACTGCGAAAATTTACTTAAAGGTTAAATTAGAGATTGTCAAAGAAGACTGACAAATTTGTAAGGGTTCGTATTGATTTTTTTTAACAACATGACTACTATTAACTATCATTCAATAGTGCAGAACATTTATTATATCTAATAGACACATATAGCTAATTCAATAAAACATGTATTCTGTAATTTTTAAATCACATTAAATAGGGGAATGAGAAACAAAGGTGTTTTATATTATTAATATCAATAATATATTGTCAGTAAATAATTTCTAGTTAAAAAAATATTTATTGAATCCCCAGTTGAGGGAATGTAATTACATTATCACAGGCTTTGTGAAATATATAGGCATAGATTTCGAATCCGGTGTATTATTTGCGAACATGTTTTAGCAGGGTAAAAATGAAGCTTAACTATTTTTAGGTACATGATATTAGGCGGAAGCCTTGAAACCTGTATATTAATTGCACATTCGATTTAAAAATTAAATGAAAACATTTATTAAAATAGGAGGGGAGTTCTTATTTAATTCCGATGTATTCGGAAAAAGGAATATTTTTTAAAACTATTTTAGTAAAATTCAAGAATGTTTTTTTTTAATGTTTGCTATATTAAGTAGGATTTAGTTGCTGAATATAGATGGCAGCACGAGCGAACATTCGCGATCTAAAATCTGTCATTTGGCGCTCAGAACATCTAAAATTATCTAGCTATAATAATCATCACTTCAATTTTTACAGATAAACACCATTCAATATTTTTTCAGCTAATTTTAGTATTTTTGTGTGAATAATTAAAATCTCAATATAATGATAAACCCTACAAGACAATAATTCTTACACATCAGCGCTCATTGCACCAAGACGGCCAATGATTGGTTACATTTATTTCGTTCCCGCCCAGCAAGTCTGACGTCACTGTCATAGTGTCAGTTGAATGTAAGGAATAGAAATATGCGACCGGGTATGGGCAGTATTGTATGTACAGAAGTATGGGCCCCATTTCTTTTTTTTTAGGTTTTTGTGACTATCTGAAGCAATAATTTCAAAATATGAAGATAAATTCTTTTGAAGTACTGATCTGAAAACAACCTTAATGTACAAAACGATGAAAAAATTATTTTTTGTAAAAGCATGACTACAATAATGTGTACAAAATGTTTGCCAGTTATTTCTAATGTTTAGCAATAATTATTGTAATGAGGAAGGGTGAAGGATGAATTTTTATTAAGAAGTTAAGGAACTAAACAAAAAAGTAAATTGTCATCTGTTTCAAATAGCGAAAAAATATATCAAATTCTAATTGTAAATATTGATGAATAAAATGTTTGTTTCCTAAAATTGTGGTTGTTTGATTTTTGATTTCTTTAAAGTTCTGTTAAAAATGATAAATATTTTTTTTTCTAATCTTTTTATGTGACTATAGTAAACTATATGAAAAAAAAATAGTAAGCTGACTCAGGGCCCGATCATGACCAGTTGGGGCCCAAGGCCCAGATACTTTCAGGGGCCCCTTACCGAATGCATATGCATGGCCAACGAAAGGCTAAGGGTTATCCATCCCCCCCCCCTCCCCCCCCAAATATATATAGGCAGATTATTTATGTAATACTATTGTAGAATAAAGAATTTTTAAGATCTGGCTATGCCCTTGATAAGGTTAATCAATTCATATATTGTAAAATTATGAGCTTTAAAAGTAGTAGGTCCATTAACAAATATAATCTATGTAAATGTAAACCAAAGGTGCTTATTATTTTATTAGAGAAATTTCAAAAACATGAAAACAGATATTCTCACCGCTTTCAGTGCAACACTAACAATTCAAAACTATGATTTAAAATTACTTTTGTGTAAAAAATATATTTTCATAACTTTTGTAAAACAAAATGCATAGGTTTACAGCCAATTTTGGGGGCCCCCTAAAATCAGGGGCCCAAGGCCCGGGCCTTGTAGGCCTAGGCAATGATCAGGGCCTGAGCTGACTTGCTGTTGTAAAGCAAAGGAAATCCTTTTACAAAAAGAAAGAGAAAAAATCATAATTTGTCAACTATTTCAAGTAAAAAAATATATATGAATAATAAAAGAAAAAGATCTAAAATTGTAAAGTAATAAGGTTAGTGTTTATTAAGATTTAAGTTTTATTTATGATTTTCTGTTAAAAAATCTTTTATTTTTTTAAATATGTTTCTAATAATATTTCAAAAATTATATGCTTCTTACTAATCTCTTAAAGATTAGTAAGATAATTTAATATGCAGCTTTCTTTTAAATACTTCTTTATTTTAAGTTCGTAAGTTATTAAAAACACATGTAGATTACCTAATCTTTCAGTTTAAATACACTAATATTTAGCATCTAATTAATTGAAATCAGTATTTAGTCTACAATTTATTTGAATAAATTTGAAAGATCATTTTCACGATGTATAAAAAACTTTCGGTAGAAAGTAACGAAGGAAAAACGGCACTTTCCTTCACGGGAGAAAATGCTCTCTTGTGGGCCCACTATGATTGCGCAATATTTTCTGCACTCAGGCCCGTTCCCTATTCAAGATGGCCCTGGTATGGGGGTGATGAGCAGCCTTAAAGCTACAGACTACTCCGAATAGGGAGCGTTATTTTATAACCACCCTGTATTTATATTGTATGAAAAGCTAACCAACTCAATATTTTCCAAAAAGTGATTCAACTTGTTTTGTGAAGAAGTACAGTAATATAAATCTCCATTATCTTATTCAGCCAAGTTGTCAATCACTAAAACTTTTTTCATCATATAATAACTGAAATCACTCTTGATGTTTAGTCATCTGCAAATTTATCAATTCTATCTAAACATCTTGAAAACTAAATACAGAAAATAAATAATTTTGTGTTGTTAAAATTTGCTGGAAAGCAAATTATTTTTTAAATCGGTACTTGCAAACGGTAAAAACTATATTTAACTTAGTAGTTTCTGAAAAAGGTAAAACTTGTTGTTTTTGAAGTATAGAATATGTGTTCCATTGACACAAAAATCTCAATTTTTTACAAAAATTTCACTTACCACGTTCTTCCACTAAGCTCTTCAATTGAGGTTAGAAAAATAATTTTTTTCATTCTAGCTTAGGCTACTCAAGAGGTGAAAAATGCACATAGTATACTCACGTAGCTCTTGTGCAGCAAATATCAAACCAAAACTAACTACGTTTTTATTTATAATAAAAAAAATACAGTTATGTGAATAATTCTATATAATGATGACAGAAATTCCATGTTTTGTAATTTTCTTTTTATCCAGGTAGAATATCAATACATAATCAAATAAAAAAAATAGGTATAATTCGGAACATTTAGTTTTACAAAAAAAAAAAAAAAAATCTAAATTATTCATAAAATTATGTCTCACATTGCAAAACTAAGATGTATAATTTCACTTTACAAATATTTTATAACATAAAACAATCACGAGAAATTCAATAAAGTACTCTGTTTAAAAATTATAACAAAGTATTAACTTTTAAAAAGCACATGAAATCCTTGAATACAAAACATTTTTATCTAAAAATAACTAAATAAAATAAAGGGAAAAATTATAATTAATCTACTGAGGGGCCTTTAACGCATAATAACTTAAACGCAATATTTAAGTTCAGCAATTAAAAACCAATCCAAATAGTTGTTTTGCTCATACATCACTATTATAACTTTACTTTAAAATATCATTATTAGACTGATCTTTGACATTGTTCCATTGAATAATATATCCCTCATGGCCAGGCGCTGATCCAGGGGGTGGGAGGGGGTCAGGGTTTTTTCTTATGTATTGAACTTATTTTAAATAATTATTAGTAATAATAAATTAATGGTAAAAAACTATTTATTGTGAAAAATTAAATTTAAAAAATAAGTTTACTAGCTAAAAACAATTTTAATTGCAAATAGCTTTAATTACAAATAACTTTTACTTAGTAGTCTGTGAATTTCATTTGTGATTGTTTTATAATTTCACTTGTAGTAAAATTCTTGACCCCCTGTCAAATTTTTCTGTATCATGTCTTAATGACAACTAAATTGATAAAAATTACATTTCAAATAGAAATAAGTAATATAAAGATATGGCAAACTAATCAAACTATAAAAACACAAAATGAATCCATAAAGCAATTTACAGGGATGTGATTGACCAAAAGTCAAAAAAGAGGAAATGAGAAAAAGTGTTTAAAAAAAAATGCGCCAAGAACATTTTTGTATCAACGTTTGAATTGAAGGTGCAATATACAGAAAAAAGTATCAAAATCACAGCTCAATTGGCTTTAATATTCACTTAAATATATTTGTAAAAGATAAATGGGAACTTGACAATGAAAAAAATAAAAATGGTAATATAGGAAAAGAACAGCATTTTATTGCAGCTTAAAATGTGCACATTACTAGATTGCTTTAGAAAACATTTGCTTTATGTTCATTTGATCCAAGTAGTTTTTTTTTTTTTTTAATTCCTTCTTTGGATCCAACCAATTTATGTTTTATCAATTGTTTAGGAACAGTGGAGTGTTCACGCATCAGACATGGTACGAGCTGAAGAAAAAAAAGCTGTAACTTTTTTTCCTTATACAAATTACGATAGCAGAAATATTTCAATTTGTGAACGATAGATTTTTGTAATAATAAAACAAATGGTTAACTTTTATAACCAAAATAAGATATTGACAACAAGATAAGTTGGCTTAACCATATTAAACTTGCTACACATAATAAGCAGCAATAAAATTTATTCCAATGAAATTTATTCTGAATGTTGACTTCAGTTTACTCCAAATTTAAAAAAATAAAACAATTTTTATGAAATATAAATTTTATTGATTAAATAATATTCTTCACACATCTGTAGTTGAAATCTGAAAAAATCGTGAAACTAAGTCGATCCAATTATCCTGAAACTCCGGCGATCGTAAAATCGCGAAACTCCGGCTATCGTAAAATCGCGAAACTCCGGCTATCGTAAAATCGCGAAACTCCGGCTATCGTAAAATCGCGAAACTCCGGCTATCGTAAAATCGCGAAACTCCGGCTATCGTAAAATAGCGAAACTCCGGCGATCGTAAAATCGCGAAACTCCGGCGATCGTAAAATCGCGAAACTCCGGCGATCGTAAAATCGCGAAACTCCGGCGATCGTAAAATCGCGAAACTCCGCCGATCGTAAAATCGCGAAACTCCGCCGATTGCAAAATCGCGAAACTCCGCCGATCGTAAAATCACGAAACTCAGTCGATCCTAACATCGCGAAACTCTGGCGATCATGACATCGCGAAACTCTGGCGATCATGACATCGCGAAACTCTGGCGATCATGACATTGCGAAACTCTGGTGATCATGACATCGCGAAACTCTGGCGATCATGACATCGCGAAACTCTGGCGATCATGACATCGCGAAACTCCGGCATTCCTACTTCTTTTGCGATCGTTACATCACGAATTTCCGTCGATGCTATTATCCTGAAACTCGGGCGATCGAAACATTACGAAACTCCGGCGATCGTAACATCGAGAAAGAGAAAAATTTAAGAAGAAAAATCCTGAAAATCCAAAAAAAGCGGAAATTCGCGGATCCGCGGAAGAATCACATCCCTGAATTTAATACAAAAATAGTTAAGGTATACTAGATCATATCTCATATCCAGAAAGGGAAAAACCAACGGTCGCTCTGCCGAAGTCGAAAAATGTCGCCAAGCGTGGTAGAAAGCGTGCTATAGGGTTGCCAACGGTTGGTCTGCGGAAGCGCAGCCGATTTTTATAAAAATAAGAAAAAATCTGACAATGTTTATGAGCTGGGACTTAAAAAGGAATGGCCTATAGGTACAAACAATTTATAAACGCTGTGTTTTGAATTGGTTGCTAACAACAATTTCACTTGATTTTCGAAAACTTGCAGCAAAGAATGTACTGCATGACTTCCGAAGTCAAAGAAGAATTCTCTTTTATCAGACTATTCCATTTCTCAGAATCAATAACTTCTTGAACATTGACTTGAATGAAATCCTTAACATATGATTTTAGTTCTTCATCTTGATGAGTGTCTGCTAACACCAGTATTTCACACACATTTGAAGCATCAAGATTGCGCATCAGGCGAGTCGAGCAAATCCTCAGAAGACCTTTGATTGCATATTTGTCTGCAGCGTAGTACAGCTTTTGTGCTGCGGAACTATCCAGTTCCTCGATTTCGTTTGTGTACAGATATGATAACATTTTATTGACTGTGTCATCTTCCAAGTCTTCAATCTCTATGATGCCTGTTTCCTTTTCTTTCATGTCCTTTTCAAACATGGCAAGGAATACTTCAGATTGAGCGCAAAGAATGACTCTATGCACAGGGAATTCATGGCTGGATGTATGCACAACTACATCGCTTAAGTTTCCCATTCTTGAAAAACGTGTGCAGGTTTTCCTTCCATTGCTCATACACATCTGTAGATGGGTGTGGTGTCACACATTTTATTTCTTGTACATCACAACCATAAGAAACACTCCGAACTTCGGGATCTCCAGAAAATGATAATTCACATTTTAAGGTTAATTCACCACTGGGCATGTAAATTTGCTCATTAAGGTATAGTATACGTTTGGAAATAATTGGAAAATTCCAAATCTGGTTTCTATTCGCATACTCATGTAGATGTTCAGCACATACAGAATGGATTGTTTTCTTATCTTTGTCTAATATATGTACTTTCATGACCAGAAAAACATCTTTTTCTTGTTGCGGCATCTTTATTCCAAAGTGTATGATATCTTCACATAGACTTCGTTGATTCAAAACATGCATTTCGACTGTTGGGACACCGGAAATGAAAGTTGTAATTTCGGCTGAATGATTGAATTTATAATCGGAAGCGTTAGGACTTACAATATTCATAATATTCCAAACATAATCTAACTTTGAAACTCTTACCTCCGTATGAGCATAACAATAAGTCCCTGATTCAGCTGAGTCAGCACCCTCCTTCCAGATCCGGCAACTAATGGCTAAGGTGTCATTTTCCAAGTAAGAACCAGGTTCGTTGAGCTCTAGGTGACTTATCAGCTTTTGTTCTCCTTGACAAGCAAAACCTGACGTATGTCTTCCTTCATACTTCTTATCGAAAGTTCCGCTACACTTACGAACACAAAGCATGAAAGCAAAACACTCAGAATGGTTTCCTTGTCTAGTTAAATAGCAACTTATGAAACCTGTAATATAATTTCCTTTAGGATAAAGTCGCAAATACCATTTAGATCCTCCCATAAATTCAACCGCAAAAGTCGGACTCTCAATGCGTTTGTTCACTTCTAAGGCACAGTGACTGAAGTTATGAATGTACCATGTGAAGGTAAAACAACCCGTTTTTTTCAGTTTTTCTTCCAGCAAATCAATTTCCGATGAAGTCATTTTGAAATGATGCGACAGATTTTCGCTTCGCAGATTGTAATCAGTGACAATTATCTCAATCAATTATGCTAATGCCTAAACCAAAAAAAAAACAATGTTTTCAAGTATTAAATTACCACATGGTCAAGAATCAAATCATGAATGAAAATAAAATGTAATGTAATGATTACATAGATATAGAAAGTAGCAGGTATGCCCATCGATTGCGCAAACCCGTACAACGCAATACAAACGATTGTGTGGTGAAGCCACGTTCCGCCGTTTTTGCAATGCATCACGGGATTCTGGTTCGCAAAAATGCTTTTGCCGAAGAGTTACGTGCAATAAGAACTGCATTTTTAATATGATTCTTTTATGAATATATACCTCATGTCCTCCAGAAATTATCATTACATAACCAGCTATAAACTTATGCTTGCAAAATAGGAAAAAAAGTTTTAATTAGTTAATATTAAATATATATATTTTATTAGTCGAATTACCTCATGATGCCATCTGGTGGTGATGACATGCCATGTACATGGGCTTGTGCAGCTTGTGTTTGCGAACTCCCTTATGTTAAGCCTGCAGCACATTGGAGCGTCGGGAATGCCGAGCGAACAATCGCCGCGTCAAACCGGTCTGAGGGTGGTTTTCTCTACTGCGCAAGCGCGAAAGAGAAAAAATTTAGATTTTTTTTCAAATTTAAAAAATTTGAAACGCAATTTAATTGCAAAAATTTATTTTTGTCATTTTCTTTTATAATTATAAATACATATATCGTCTTTTTTCTATTTATTAATTTCTATTTTTTAAGTAAAAAGTATAAAAAAATCTAAGTCCTTAAAATGGTACATTTAATTAGTCAAGTAACTTGGATAATGATAGTAAAATAAATAAAGAGTAATTTCTACCTTATTTCCAACGAGAGGTAAACCTGTTTTTAAAAGCTACATTAAACTTTTACTGCGTCCTTATTAGGAAGTGTCCAAAGTTTTATAAATGATAAGCATGAGAACAGCAAAAAAAGTGGGTAAAATTAGATTGACTCTTGGAAATAATGCGTAGTTATTTCTTTAAAAGCACGCATAAATAGATAGGATTTACTTGAGATCACGCGACTGACCTCCGCAGGTGGTCTCTGGCTACTGGAATATGGAGACACAAGAGCAAACAAAACAACCCTACGGCTTAACATCCAATTCCAATAACACCCCAAGGCCCAAAACATTCCCAAAACCGATATACTTTGTTAGAAATCACTTTTGTCCCTTCGAAGAATTTTTTTTTACTGTCCTGTTTAGGGTCATGGAATTCACGATAACTGATTTTTCCCATGTAGAACACAAAATCCTTAATAGCCATGTCTAGACAATCTTTTGTGTTCTTCTAGTCCAGCATCCAGTTGCATAACTCATTGGGTAGAAAAATACCAAGCCCGTGTTCCAGAGAAACTCCAAATGACAACATTTATTGACGGTCACAAACATCCATGCCTGACCGGGATTCGAACCCGACCCAAGCAGCTCCAAAAGCCAGTATCCTAACGATTGAGCCACCGGGGACTTAAAAGTGAACACATTAGATCTCTGCGTTAGACCAAAGGAAAAAATACTTTTCCTGTATGCCCAAAGTGTTCCAATTTAAAGGACAAATCACATTCCACTAAATAATTTCACATTCCGCTATTAAAATAAAAATTATAAACATTTTAAAAATAAGAATGAACATTTCTCAAATTTGCCGAATGGCCATTTTTCAAAAAACTTGGGGGGGGGGAGGGATTACAAGTATAAGTTGCTTATTGTACAAGTATATTGACCCTATGTTCTGCCGACTGCAATTTTCAATCTCTTGCCGACTTCCGAAATGCATCGGTAAATGGTCGATTGTCAAGGACGAAAGGCAGCCGCTGCGATGGACATGGCGAATACTTTTCCAATGTGATCGGCTTAATGTCACAGCATGTTTCAAGTCTTGGGTGGCAACAGAAAAACTCAAAGAATATTATTCTGCAAATTCAAAAAAAAAGCAGGAATGAACTATGTGACCTGAAACAAGCTAGGTGCTATGATTTTCTTTTGTGATTGGAAAGCATTTTTCCACTGCAGCTGCTGAACCAGAAAAAAAGAAAGCTGCTTTATATTACTAAGAAATCAGAAGGCCTTGAGCCTCTTTCTAAACAAACAATCAAAGAATCTCATGGTAATATATGTAATGATGTAATTTTGAGCTGAATTTGTATCACACACAAAAAAAAAACACATTTTCCTTAAATTTTTATTTTAGTCTGAGCCAGCATTCAACATGAAAATTTAACATCATTACACAGCATCTAAACTTAGGACAAAACAAATTTAATGAGCATGTAACAAATATTTGAAATATTACTTCACAAAGATAATAGTAGTAGCAACACAGTTCAGCAATTTTGACAGTCCGAAACATTGAAACTGGCCGTGGGGTGGGTTTAACATTAACTAGATTATATAAGAAACATGAAATACATTTGTAACGACGGAACAAGGGACAAGTGGTTGATTCTGTTTTTTACTGCCAGAAAATTTGATTAACACCTAAAGAATCGTGCCTGGTAATTTTACCCTACATCTGGTAACCCCCACAAAGTAGTATTAATGCAACTTTTGGCAAAATCGGCAATTACATTGCCAATTTTTAAATGTTAATCCATTTAAATCCTAAACGCATATAATTGATTCTGAAGTTTTTTTAAACCAATCTTTTATTAATTATATGCTTAACATTTTTAAACAATTACTCTCTTTAAATCAATCCTTCCATCGATTCCTCAGCATATTCGGCAGTTAAATTTTGATACGAACCTTCAGTAGAAGGTAGACTGGGATCCCATTTAAAAAAAGCTAAAATTAAATTTAACAAATCAACATCAGTCAAGCGTTGTACGGCACTCCTTAAACAGTCACTGTTTAAAACTATATCAATTCTTTTTTTGTCGACAAATTTGAAGACATAAACTTTTGTTTGGTAAATTGTGTTTTCCAAAACTGGCCTAGTAACTTTGTCTACTATGATGTATTGATACAGCGGAAATGAATACCCAGAAATTGCTTTAAGCAAACAATTGAAGTCTGACATTTTATCTTCCATACTTGTAGCAGCTCCTCTCAAGGAACTATTTCTACCAAGCAGGTCAATCGCTGTGCAATTTAAACCAGCTTTTAGTGATTTTAACCTTGTCAGTTCCCCAACACAACGATCCCTATACCCTATAATGCTATCATAGTGGGTGTGAAATTTTATTAAAAAAGGCAGATTAGAATCATAATATTCTAGCAAATAATACCTCAAAAGATACTGAAAATAAATCATATGCTTTGAGCTGAAACGAATATTATCTGCACAATATCCGAGTTCACGTAAATATCTCATTTTATCTAACGAAATACCAGTAGCTAACAGCAGCTTAAAGAGTTTGGTATTAGCCCGAGTTAAAGAGATTGTTCTTGGATTCAAATTGAAACCGTTTTCTAACAGGATGATCAGCACTCTTTCTGGACATTCTCTATTTAGCACAGCCTCATCCAGGGCAGTGTCTCCCAGCTTGTTGACGTGATTCACATCGACACCTCTCTTTATCAGGATCTCCACGAGGCTCGGTGAACAGTTCTTATTCTGCACAGCCGTGTGCAAGAGGGAGTTGCCCATCACGTCAGAGAAGGAGTGCACGTCAGCATCAGTGACAGAATCAAGCACCATTTGGACGGCTTCAAGCCCAATGTCGTTCTCGATGAGGAAATGGAGGGTGTCCAAGTTGTTGACGCACCTAAGGGCAGTGCACAACAGTTCGGGTTCGACATCATCGAGGCTGAATCCGAACTCAAGAAGCCTCCTCAGAATCAAGAGAGTTCTACCTGGATGGGGGTTGCTCAAGGCGCAATGGAACATACTCGGGTGGCTTGGGCATTGCCATTGGTCCAGGCCTCTTGTGCTTCTTATGATCGTATCGATCACTGACATCGGCGCTTGATGGACCACGGCTAAGCAGAAGTATGGGGGGTGAGGATCGTTCCTCCTTTCCAAGGCTCCTCCTTCCAGTAGAAACATGAGAGTTTTTTCATCTCTTCGAAATCTTATGGCCATCTCAAGAGGTGTCATGTCCTGCCTATCCTTGCGAGAAACACTTGCGCCACAAGCCAACAAGAAACGCACAATGGATGGTGAACATTTTTCATTTTTTAACACAAAATGGAGAACAGTATCTCCTCCGAAGACTGTTCTTTGATTGATTACTAGGGAGATATCATCGGGTACTAAATCATCCAACGACCGAAGATCCGAATGCCATTCATTACGATTGACAAGCCAATCAATTATTATTTGGCTCATGGTTGGTGGTATATACTTTATACGGCTTTTTGATACTGTACATGCACTTAATAAGACCTGATTATGCAAATTATAGTGTCTAAATTTCTGAAATTTAAAGATGCAAACAAATCAAATACAAAATTAAAATTCGCCGCTTCCCGCTTCCTTTTGCGATTGATTGTTGCCACTAAACTGTATGTTGTAATATAATAGCTTAAACTGTATTATAATTAATATTCTGAGTGTTCGTACAATTAACTGTAATAATTAATAATTTATTAAATTTAATAAAAAAATGATCACATGAAACATAACATTTAAATTTTTTTCATTACTGAATCTATTAACTTTCGTAGTAATAATTGATCGGGATTCTATTTTAACTGTGATCGAAGTTAAGTCAATTCAAAATCAAAACAAAAACAGAAAAATTTGCCGGCTGCTCTGTGGTGGAATTTTCTTTTGCTGCGATAAAAAGTAAGGGTTTTGATTTAAAATGAAGTTGAGAATTCTGTTATCATTTCCCTTATTTAATGTTAGAAATAATGCCTTTTTCAAATAATGTATAGGCGCCTGAATTACTTTGACTAAAAGCTAAAGGCAGCTACTAAAGAGAGGTGCGTTTAAAAAATTATTATTGTTATTGAAAAAAAAAAGAATTTCGGATTAAAAATAGATGCATTTGTGCTGCCCATGCGAAACTTATTTAAGCTGAATGAAGACGTATTGGCAAAGTAGATTTAGCTATAATTCCAAATGACGGCCATTCGCAAAAAAAGTTTTTGAGGGGTTAAGTCAGGATACGTCTTATACGGTCAAACCTCGTTAACTTAAACTTGCTTTTGACGAAATTTCGCTTAAGATGAACTGGTAGCATTTCCCTGGCCAAAGGCTTTGGGCCTAATGCTAAAAAATCTTTTATCGCGAAGGACGAAATCCCGCTTATCCAAACAAAAAATTCAAAATTTGACTATTTTTTCTGAGTAAAACAAATTTTCTAAGAATGATAGAATTATTTGTGTATTAGTACATTATTAAATAAGAATTGTTTATAAATTTTAGATGCAGTTTATTTGGTTTAATACGAAATGTTTCAGTGCTTCCTTCGAGTTCGTGTTAACAGTGATCGACTGCAAAATTAATTTAACCCTCATAGGACTTGACAATGCCAGGATTCATCGCAGTTCATGTTGGTGCAGGCACCCACTCTGAATCCCTGGTTCCTTCCTACCACAAGACCTGCAAAGATGCATGCAGGGCGGCCATGACACTTCTCAAGGATGGATGTGGTTCCGTGGAGGCCATTTCGGCCGCTGTCTCTGTTTTGGAAGACGCCCCGATTACCAATGCTGGGATAGGGTCCAACCTCAGCCTAAAACGCACAGTAGAGTGTGATGCGGCAGTCATGGAGGGGTCAGGGTTGAACTTTGGTTCTGTCGGGGCTTTATCGAATATTAGGAATCCTGTGCAGGTTTGTGGATAAAATTTAATTTTGTTATTATATTCTAAGAAGGTTTTTGATGTTTTATTTATAAAATTTTGAAATAAATAAAAATGAATTTAAATTCTACTGAAAACAAAAGTCCTTGTGTCATGCAGATGATAGCAAGCAATATAAGTGCTGACTGTAGGAGAGTAGTAAAGACTACTTTCATCCATTACAATATGCATATTTCAGGGTTTTTTCTAAACATAATACTCTTACCTAGCATAATTTTGTCCCTAGGGCAAGTATGTATCAAGGAATCTTGATAAAGTTTCAAATGATAGACTTTTTTTCAGACCCCTGAATTGCTTGTAATTTTTTCCTTAATCCAGATGCTATCTTTTTTTGAACAATTTTCCTTGTTATTGTTTTATTATTTAAAAGAAATTTCAATAAAATTAAAGTTTAAATAACAAACAGAGAACAGTATTGTATTCATACAAACTACTTTAATTGGAATGATTTTGCTAATGCTGCCTAATTGTCAGCAAATTCTTTTAGAATATTTCCTCATTTTTTCTGCACTTTGGAGCAATTTGCCTTGAATGTGACAGGGTCCAGGTCCAGTTCAAGGCATCAGCAAAATTACTGCCGATCTGTAAACAGCTTGTGCAGTCACAAAATGTCTGACGAGAATAATACCATGCATGTTGAATATGCTCCTAAGTCCTGACACTGCATAGGATGTCGCTCCTAAATGTTATGTTGTGTGTTTATACAAAAGGGGTTGAATTTCAGGGTTGGGTTTTTACCAGTAAAAACTAGTTTTTACCCAAGACATGGTAAAAAAACTTGGTATTTACCGGTAAAAACCATTTTACTTCCTATGCTTGAAAACAAATATTTCACAATCTGTATATAATTTACACTTACTACCCAACGTCAGAATATTAGAATAATGAGAAAAAAACATTTCAAAACTTTGAAAGTTGCATTTATTTTTATACACAACTAAAGTTTCACAAATTCTTTTTGTTTTATTACATTTTATAAGATTTGTTAATGAAAATAACATAAAACAATTGGCTTGATTTTGCAAATTTACTTTTAAAATCAAAATATAAAAAAAATCACAAAAATAGAATACATCCTAATGGTAGTTCACAAAATTAGAATAATGCGTAAACAAATAAAATAAATTGCTCTTACAAGTTTTATTTGCAACTAATCAGTATTTGGTTGCATCGCCTCTAGCTTTTATCACATCTCGCAGTCGATCCGGCATACTTTCAACTAATTTTTTACAATGATCTTGGCTGATATCATACCAAGCACGGTTAACGAATTTTGTGAGTTCGTTCTGGTCCTTTGGAGCCAATATTTTCAGTTTTTTCTTCATTAAGCCCCATATATTTTCTATAGGATTTAAATCAGGTGAATTCACGGGCCAAGGAAGTAGTTGTACTTCATTATCTTTCAGCCAAGACAAGGTGGCTTTCGATGTGTGACATGATGCGCTGTCTTGTTGGAAGACAAATTCCCCTTCAAATAGATCTTCAGAGGCAGGGATCATATATTTGTCAAGAACGGACTTGTACACTTCGGAATTAACAGTGCCTTTCAATACACAAAGCTTTCCCTAAGCCATTGGCACTGAAACACCCCCAAACCATTATTGATGTGCTGAACTTAACTGTGCGTTTTAAGCACTGTTGCTGAAAAGCCTCTCGAGAAAAACGCCAAACACGGTGACCTTGTGGACCGACAGACACGCAAAATACTGATTCATCACTGAAAAGTACTTTGCCCTAATCTTGGGTGCCCCAAAGCAGCCTTTTTCGGCACCACAACAAACGTGCCCTTTTTTGTCTGGCACTAAGGAATGGCTTTTTCTTTGGTACACGTGATCGAAAGCCGATTTCAAGTATTCGACGTCGTGTAGTGCTGACTGAGGTATCAACTCCTGATTCTCGCCACTTCCTATTTATAAAATTCACTGACCTGAATCGATGTTTTTCAGTAATCCTTTTCAGACATCTCTCTTGCCTCTTGGTTGTTATTCGTTTGGCACCACATTTTTCGCGAGTATATTTAAATTTATTGTTCCTATAGTAGTCCTGAAGAATTTTACTCACAGTTCCTTGAGAGCAATTCACCTTCCTGGCTATTTTCTGTTGAGTCAGCCCCTCATTCCGTAACGTTAAAATTATATTCTTAGTAAGAATAGGGATATCTTTTTTTCGGCCCATTCTAAGCAACAACAACGGAAATTTTGTTTTCAATCATGGAACAGTACTGTCACTACTTCCAATACGTCGCTAGTTATATGAAATTTCAACACCACGTGGACCAATCACGTAAATGGACAAATATTCTAATTTTTTGGAACGCCTTTTATCATTATTCTAATAATATGATCTTTTTAAAATTTGATTTTATAAATTTGTATTTATTTTTGTGTTTTGTGTAAACAATATATGGTTGATAGATATCTTTAAAATATATGCTAACTTCAAGGAGACGTCTACTTTGCATATTCGGTAAGAAATGGTGTCTTTTTGATGAGAAAAACTCAAATATTTGGAATATTCTAATATTCTGACGTTGAGTAGTATTATATGTAGAGACTTATGTGTGTATAATTGGACAGGTGTTGTTCTTGATGTTTTTAATTTTTATCTTCCTATTGTGGTATGAATATTTTTGAAAAAAAAATCTATTGTAATTTGTAATTAATATTTGTTCTTCACAACACCAATATCAATGGCATAATAAAAAGAAAACTAGAATTCATCATCATCATCATCAAGAACATAAATTATTGATTTATCTGTTTTATTTGGTAATAAATATAATGTTATTTCAGAAAAGGTGGGACAAATATGTTTTTTACAAAGAGTGGTAAAAGCCATGGGAAAAACATGTTTTTACCAAGGCGGTAAAAACCATGGTAAAGACCGGTAAAAACCTTATTTGGTAAATTCCGTGCCAACCCTGTTGAATCTTCACTGTGACGACAATTCAACCTATTTTCCCATGTTAAAATTTTTCTCCCTACATTGTAGCAACTTTATTTTTACTGCAGGTTGCTAGAAAAGTCCTAGAGGCCCAGACCCGCGGTCTATCTTGTGGACGTGTACCCCCATGCACTCTTGTTGGGCCCGGAGCCCTGGACTGGGCCCTCAAAAATGGATTTAAGTTCTGCAAGCAGGAAGACATGATAACAGAGTCCACAGACAAGCAGCATGCCAAGTACCACCGTTTGGTGACAAAGGAAGATGGTGCAGACGACAAACAGGTTGTGATTCTTGTGCATTCAACATTCTGAAGGATAAGCGAATTTGCCGAAGAATAAACTTGCTTTCACAGCATGAGATTTAAATTAATTATTTTGACTGCGCATTAAGATTCTTTAATTTTTTTAGAAAATAAATTTATATAGCAGATGATAATAAATGACTATTACTTTAAGTATTGAAATTTAATAAAACTATAAAATTTAAAAAATAGATGTGAGTTGCTGAAAAAAAATGACTGTAAAGGGATAGGTTTATGCATCCGTATATCCTTCAGAGAGGTTTAAGCATTGGTAAAACTTCAATGGTTTAACATTTGTAAAACTTCCATGTAGCAGGTCTGAGAAGTTCAAAACCCTGATTGTCTTTCATCCCATAAGTGTTTTGACAAAAATAGGACAAAGCATGTTTGGAAACTAAACTGTGGAGTTTCGGTGTGTGGTTCTCCATCTAACCCAAACATGTGCTTTACATCTTAGCGCTGTTGACTAAGGTTGTAATGAGAACAGTAGGCCTTGGACCACTATGTACTGTTGTACCACTGAGTTTAGTTACAATTAAACTATGAACTGAAGAGTGAATTATGTAGTTTATTGAACTATAAAATGAGTTCTTGGGGCAGCCTACAAAATATGCCAAATTCTGCATTTTTTGAACCTGAGGGATATATCTTTCCTATGTATGTCTGTATTTATGTTGAGTTTGGGAAGGATACACCTCGCTGGTTCTTGGATTCATGTAAGAGCTTAGCAGAAGATACATTATTCCCATCACATAATATTTATCTATTTAAAATGAATAAAACACGCATTTTTAGCTGTATCCATTTGAATTTTGGAGCTGGGGGAATTTTCAGCGTAATAAAAGTTTTGAGTCAACTTGCATCCCACTTTTCAATTTTTCGGTTTATAAGCACCTACAATTTTACCTTTTTATAATCTACCACTATATCTTAAGGATGAATGGTCTCGCTGGACTACAGCTCCACAAACTCGAGTGCCTCAGTGTTAATTCAATGGGGAAAAAACTTGCCGGCTGCATTGTATATTTTTGCATACGTTTTTTTCTCTCCAAATAATAGATGTAACTTGCAGATTTCTACAATCCCACTTTTGAAATTGCTTTGAATACTTTTTTGTAAAATTATTTATTGAAAATTAAAAAAAATATTCAAGCCAATTTTAAAAAGTGGGATTAACAAGGCCTGTAAATCAGCTACATTTATTATTTAAAAAAAAATATTTAAAAAAATATTCCAGAGAAATTGTTGGGAATCGATTATTTATTTATATCGATATGTATTTTTATTGTTATTTATTGACGTGCATCTGGCAACAGTTTTGTAAAACAGTTTATAAATACAGCTCCCGCAATCATAATAAACAGAATCTTATCAATTTACTCGTCTGCTGGTCCTTTTTAGTCTGCTAAGCCACTTCCAGGTACACAGATTCTTAACATGGCGTCCGCGAAGTAAAAAGTATTACTGCATATCTTCTGCTAGTTTGCAAGATTAGTTTATTCCTGGAGGTGGCGGACATATTGGAAGCTGACGTGGATTATTCGTAGCTGAAGGAACGTGGCCGTGTTTGAATGACATGCTGGACTCCGCGATAACATCCAAATTTGAGTTCTGAAGCCACCGCCTTTCAACTAAACAACGTTGAAGCTAGTTGAATTTTCTGTAGCCGATTGGACTTGGCTGTGTTCGAATTAGCCTGTTGAAGTTTGCATTGAAATCAGTTTTGAAGCAAGCCGACTTTTTTCAACTAAACAACGTTTTGAAGCTAGCTGAAATTTTCTGTGGCTGATTGGTCTTGCTGTTTGCATGTCTACGAAAAACATGACGACCGAAGAAACTGCGAAACTTGAAAAGTTGAAAGCAGAGCGAAGTCAATTACGCCGTGTGTTTACGAATGCTGCAAAGCGGTTTAGCGATGCTTTGGAAAGCGCTGGTACTCAAGCTAAAGATATTTCATCCGAGTTTAACAAGGTTGTTGAGAAGGCAGAACGTCTCTTTAAAGTCGATGAAGAAATCAACACTGTAGTGCTTGAATATACAGATGAAGAATTTGATACAATTGAGTCTTACAGAGACAAGTTAACAGATTTAAAGTCTGAATACAGTAAGTATTTACAGTGCGACTTCAAACAACCCGAAGATGATGTTAGATCAACAAGTTCCAAAGCCGCTGTGGACAGCCTGAAGCTTCCGAAGCTTATCTTAAAAGAATTTGAGCTTGTTCCTAGGACATGGGTAGCCTTTTGGGGCCAGTTTGGTTGCATTCACGAGGATGTAGATTTGAGAGCGGAGGATAAGTTCCAGTACTTAATTTCTTCCTTGAAGCCCAAAACAAAGGCCCGTGATATTGTAGAAAGCTACCCCCCGTCAAAGGCTAACTATGAAAGGGTTATAGAACACCTGAAATCCAGATTTGGAAGAGGAGACTTGCTCATTGAGGTGTATATACGGGATCTGCTAGCCTTGGTGAACAACCGATCAAATATTAGACTTTCGGAATTGTACGATGAACTAGGATCATATCTAAGAGCACTTGAAACACTGGGTGTTACTACAAAGAACTACGCGGCGATGCTGTATCCTGTGGTGGAGTCCTGTTTGCCTACAGAAATTTTGAAGGCTTGGGACAGGTACAGGCTAAACAGTAAGACTGACGTTGAAGACCCCCATGCCATTACGAAGGAAGAAATGTTGAACAATATGATGATTTTTCTAGGTCATGAGGTTGAAGGAGAAGAGCATCGTTCTTTGGCAGAGTCTGGATTCTCTAAAGAAAAGAAGCAAGCTAAGGAAATTTTTCCTGTGGATGTGCCTTCAGCGTCGTCACTTCTGTCGTCTGCCGGTACAGCGTTTGCCCCCAATTGCCTCTTCTGCGATAAGCGCCACAATAGCCAGGATTGTAGAAGAGCTGCTCAGATGTCGATGAAGGATAAAAGGGCTGCAGTTACGAAGAGGAAGGGTTGTCTAACATGCCTGAAGATTGGCCATTTTTCTCGTAATTGTCGAAGTAATGTCCGATGTTTAATATGCAACCAGAGACATTATGTTCTGCTTTGTCCGGACTTGATAAAGAAAACAGCTGATTCTACACGCAAAGATGAAATGAATGGAGAGGAAACCACAGCGATGTTTTCGGCTCAGCCTTTGCAACGTGAGATTTATTTAAAGACAATCATGATACGACTACGGCACAAGGGAAAGAATGTATGTGCAAGAGCTCTTTTAGATGACGGGTCGCATCGGTCATACCTTGAGAGGAGTTTGGCTGAAGAGCTAGGTCTTGCACCGACGGGAAGAGAGATATTATCGCAGGGATTATTCGGAGGTGGTACCACCCCTGCCACGGAACACAAGGTATACAAGGTCACCGTGGAGGGATTAGACAGGAAGTATACCACGTCAATTTCATTCCTCGATCAACCCAAGATTTGCACTACTCTTCCTAGAATGCGGGACAACGATTTGCTTTCTGAGCTATCTTCCAGGGGAATACATCTGACAGATGTTGGAAAAGATGCACCACCCATAAGAGTTCTTATTGGAGCCGATGTGCTGGGAAGGATTTTGACCGGAAGAATTGAAATTTTCCAATCTGGAGTTTCGGCTATTGAAACATTACTCGGATGGTCAATTTTAGGTCTAGGAAAGAAGAAAGATGTCGTCAATATGGTTACTCTCGCTTTGCAAAATTTTGATGTACAGAAGCTGTGGGATCTGGAGACTTTAGGAATAACTGATCCATCTAAAGATAAGACTAAAAAGGTAATAAATGAAGAAACTTTAGTACATTTTCAGGAAACTTTGAAGATTAACGACGAACAACGGTATGAGGTCTCGTTACCATGGTTGGTGGGACATCCACCACTTTATAATAATCGCGAAATTGCCGAATCCAGATTAAGAGGAGTCACAAAACGTTTGTTTAGGGAAGATATTTTGAAAGCATATCACGAAGTTTTTTTACAGTGGAAAAATGAGGGTATCATAGAAGAGGTAGAGCTTTCAGGAGCGACTCCTCCAGTTTATTATTTACCTCACAGACCGGTGATCAAGTTGACTAGTGCAACGACCAAGATCCGCCCCGTGTTTGATGCCTCACTGAAAACATCTGGATGTGCTTCCTTAAATGAGTGCCTAAGCACGGGTCCCAGTTTGACAGAAGAAATCCCGCCCTTGCTTAATAGATTTCGTTTGGGTGCTAAGGGAGTTACAGCGGATATAAAACAAGCCTTTCTGCAACTGAGTGTACGTCCAGAGGATAGAGATGTGTTGAGGTTTCTGTGGTGGAGTGACGAGGACTGCAAGCGTATTAAAGAGTATAGGCATTGCCGAGTAGTTTTTGGTGTCACATCGTCTCCATTCCTATTGAATGCAACGATATCTCATCACCTTGGACTGGAAAGGTTTCAAAGAGAAAACATGGCTTTTGCAATGGGAAAGTTAAAAGAAGGGTTCTATGTGGATAATTTAATCACTAGTGTCGAAAACGAAGAAGAATTTTAAGTGCTACAAAGTCAGGCGAGAGAAATAATGCAGGCTGGATGTTTTGATCTTCGGTGTTGGACCACTACACCAACAGGGGATATGGATGACCAACCTGTACTGGGTTTGAGGTGGAATAGTGCTGATGAGTTGAAATGTGCATTACCTAAAGCTCTGACCACTCCTGAGGCAACGAAGAGAAATTTGCTGTCAATAGTGAACAGTGTTTACGATCCCATAGGATTCTCCTGTCCTGCCATGCTGTTCCCCAAATTAATTCTACAGGAAGCCTGGAAAAAGGACATAGGTTGGGACGACCCCCTCCCGAAAGAGCTGCAAATGGAATTTGATAAGTGGGCAAAACATATGGACATGATCAAGCTATGCACTATACCAAGAAGAATGTTCCGTGGTGAAGTAGCAGATGCTTCTTTGCACGTCTTTTCCGATGCTTCAGCCGCTGCGTACGCTTGTTGTATATTTCTACGCTGTAAAGAGCAAGATAAGGTATACATAAGCTTAGTTTCAGCGAAATCAAGAGTTGCGCCAATGAACCGACCTACTATCCCAAGAATGGAGTTACTGGGAGCTGCAATAGCTGCGCGTTTATATAAATCTACGATGGAAGCTCTAAATTTGCCTTTGAGAACCTTCTTCTGGACTGACTCGATGGTGGTTCTGGCATGGATAAAGAATAAAGAGCCCTGGAACACCTTTGTTGGAAATAGGGTAAAAGAAATTCGAGCTTTGACCGACACAGACAACTGGAGACATGTTCCTGGCGACCTCAATCCGGCAGATCTACCCTCTCGTTCTTGTACTTGGCTTGATCTTCACGAGACGAGATGGTGGGAGGGTCCTTCGTGGCTGCAGGAACCAGAAACTTCTTGGCCTACATCACAATTGGTTTGTCCAGCGGAGGCTTTGATAGAACGTAGAAAGGTAATAGTAAGCGCATCGAATTTTCAGAAAGAAATAATAAGTCACAGATTTTTGTATTTCTCCAGTTACCCTATGATAGTACGCATTGGTTGCTTGGATGTTCAGGTTTTGTCATAACTCCAAGAAAGGAAATGAGAAGATTAAAACTACCTTGTCGAGTGAGGAATTTGAAAGGGCCGAAACAGCTATAATAAAAATGATTCAAAGTGAGTGGTTAGTAGGAGGAAAGGAAAAGCATGAAAAATCTATGAAATTCTTCGAAATCGATGGCCTGTGGAAGATACAAACACGTCTCGTTTACGGAGAAGATGATTCTGAATTTCAATCTCCTACGGTTCTACCTGACCATGCAATAACAAGACGTCTAATAGAGTACACCCACAGAAGCCAAAACCATGCTGGTGTACAGACGACCCTAAGCCAACTACGTGAAAGATTTTGGATTCCTAGAGGGCAAAGAATTATTCGCGAGGTGCTGTCTAGGTGCATACCCTGCAAACGTCATTCAGCAAAAGCCGCGACTACTGAAACTGCCCCATTACCTGCTGACCGTAACCAGAGAGTTGCTGCATTTCAAGTAACAGGAGCTGATCTGGCGGGTCCTATTTTTTTGCGGGGAGGGATAAAGGCTTGGATCGTCCTATTTACTTGTGGTGTCTACCGAGCTGTACATCTTGAGTTGATAACATCGCTATCCACTGATGCATTTATTCAAGCTCTGCGTCGATTTATTGCACGTAGGGGAAGAATTTCGATAATCTACACGGATAATGGCACGAACTTTTGTGGTACCTCAAGGGCACTTCAGAGTCTAGACTGGGATACTATTCAAGCAGAGAGTGCAGTGAAGAAGATAAAGTGGAACTTTAGTCCTCCAAGCGCTCCTTGGTACGGTGGATGGTGGGAGCGGATGATACGTGTTCTCAAAGATCATCTGAAGAGAAGTCTCGGAAAAGCTTGCCTTGGTTACGAAGAGATGTTCACCTTGCTAGCCGACTGCGAGAGTACGATAAACCAACGACCGTTGACATATTTGTCGGAAGATCCAAATGAGCCACAGCCGTTAACACCTGCTCATTTTCTGCGAGAAGTTAGCTCACCAGTATGCCGTGACACCATTGACCTGGATCTACTAGATGGAAATCATCTTCGTAAAAGACTGAGGTATCTGCAGAAAGTTAGAGATTGCTTCCGAAAGAGGTTCCAGAAAGAGTACCTATCAGAGCTCGTCAAGAACCCTGAATCAAAGAGATCTGATATTTTGGAGGGGGACATTGTGCTTGTGGGGTCTGAGAATTCAAAGAGGATAGATTGGCCGTTGGCTCGTGTGGTACAGCTTTTTTCCGGTAAGGATGGCGGACAGCGAGTGGCTCGGCTCAAATTGGCCAATTCAAGTATAGTTCGACCACTTCAGCGGTTGTACCCTCTAGAGAACCGGTCTGAACAGCTGCCAAGAGCTACTGCAGGTTGTCCTGAGCTAGATCTACCTACGTCCATAGAACCTCAGACAACGTGTAGTGAAATGCCAGTGAAGGTGCCAATGAGAGGTTCTTCTGAGTTACCAACATCTATAGAACCTCAGATTCAGACAACACGCAGTGGACGACAAGTGAAGAGGCCAATGAGACTTTGAAATTAAGACTTTTTTTGCTGTTCAAGTTTATTTTTCCTTAGCTACGAAAATTGTTAATGTAGTTTAGTTAAAATTTTATAATCAAAATTTATATAGTTCAGATTTGCATTAATTTTATATGATAATTAATTATTGTCTAATCTTAAAATATTAGTGCTATTTTTTGGAATTGAAGTTCAGTTTTTGAATATTTAAATACTTTTATGTAATTTTAATGTATTTTGTCTGCTTACCAGACAAAAGGTGGGAGAATGTTGGGAATCGATTATTTATTTATATCGATATGTATTTTTATTGTTATTTATTGACGTGCATCTGGCAACAGTTTTGTAAAACAGTTTATAAATACAGCTCCCGCAATCATAATAAACAGAATCTTATCAATTTACTCGTCTGCTGGTCCTTTTTAGTCTGCTAAGCCACTTCCAGGTACACAGATTCTTAACAGAAATGTTTCATAGAAAATAGTTTTTTCCTATTGGATTAATACCAAGTCACTTGAGTTTGGAGACCTGCGGTCCAGCGTGTCCCATTCCCCCTTGATTAATTGTGTTTATGTTGAATTTCCTCAAAACTATATTTCAGATCCCAGAACACAATTATACTCCAGTCAACAGCTCACTTCTAGACACAGTTGGCGCTGTCTGTGTCGACGATTCCGGAACAGTGTCAGCAGCCGTGTCCAGCGGAGGCCTTTTGCTAAAAATCCCAGGACGCATCGGTCAAGCTGCAACATTTGGCGCCGGTTGTTGGGCCCAAAACTCAACCTCAACTTCCAAACCCAGCATCGCATGCAGTGTCACTGGTGTCGGTGAATATCTCATTAAAACCCTGTTTGCCAAAGAGTGTTACCAGACACTATACGACCGGCAGGACAGTATATCAGCACTCCCTGATGTCTTCAGGGACAGTTTCTTGGACAGTCCGTACCTGAGAAATGCTCCCAACAAGCAAGCAGGAGTTGTGGTTCTGAAACATTACAGGGATGAAGGGTTGTGCGAGCTGGCTTGGGCTCATAATACGAAGACGATGGTTTTGGGGTATGGGAGTACATCACAAAGGAAAGTTGTGTCTATATTGTCTCAGCAGCCACCGGATACAGACGTGTCTAAGTATGGTATCGTTGGGGGAGAAAAGTGTCTTAGGCTTCTGTCTTGAGAGAAATCACATAAATACCCTGCCCCAAGAGTGCTACCAGACACTATATGACTGGCAGGACAGTATATCAGCACTTCGGGATGTCTTCAGGGACAGTTTCTTGGACAGTCCGTACCTGAGAAATGCTCCCAACAAGCAAGCAGGAGTTGTGGTTTTGAAACATTACAGGGCTGAAGTGTTGTGCGAGCTGGCTTGGGCTCATAATATGAAGACGATAGTTTTGGGGTATGGGAGTACATCGCAAAGGAAAGTTGTGTCTATATTGTCTCAGCAGCCACCGGATACAGACGTGTCTAAGTATGGTATCGTTGGGGGAGAAAAGTGTCTTAGGCTTCTGTCTTGAGAGAAATCACATAAATACCCTGCCCCAAGAGTGCTACCAGACACTATATGACTGGCAGGACAGTATATCAGCACTTCGGGATGTCTTCAGGGACAGTTTCTTGGACAGTCCGTACCTGAGAAATGCTCCCAACAAGCATTGCAAGCAGGAGTTGTGGTTTTGAAACATTACAGGGCTGAAGTGTTGTGCGAGCTGGCTTGGGCTCATAATACGAAGACGATAGTTTTGTGGTATGGGAGTACGTCAAAAGGGAAAGTTGTGTCTATATTGTCTCAGCAGCCACCTGATATAGATGTGTCCAAGTATGGTATCGTTGGGGGAGAAAAGTGTCTTAGGCTTCTGTCTTGAGAAAAATAACATAACTATCCTGTTTGCCTAAAAGTGTAATCAGACACAATAGGACCAGCAGGACATTATATATCAGCACTCCCTGATGTCTTCAGGGACAGTTTCTTGGACAGTCCGTACGTAAGAAATGCTCCCAACAAGCAAGCGGGAGTTGTGGTTCTGAAACATTACAGGGCTGAAGGGTTGTGCGAGCTGGCTTGGGCTCATAATACAAAGACGATGGTTTTGGGGTATGGGAGTACATCAAAAGAGAAAGTTGTGTCTATATTGTCTCAGCAGCCACCTGATATAGATGTGTCCAAGTATGGTATCCTTAAGTACCTTAGGCTTCTGTCTTAAGAAAAATAACATAACTACCCTGTTCGCCTAAGAGTGTAAACAGACAGAATAGAACCGGCAGGACAGTATATAAGCACTTCCTTATGTGCCGGGAATGCTCCCAACAAGCAAGTGGGAGTCGTGGTTTTGAAACATTTCAACTCTGAAGGGGTGTGTGAGCTGGCTTGGGCTCATAATACGAAGACGATAGTTTTGTGGTATGGGAGTACGTCAAAAGGGAAAGTTGTGTCTATATTGTCTCAGCAGCCACCTGATATAGAAGTGTCCAAGTATGGTATCGTTGGGGGAGAAAAGTGCCTTAGGCTTCTGTCTTAAGAAAAATAACATAACTACCCTGTTGTTTAAAAATATGTAATACATATTTTTTAATGTGTGTTGAAAAAACAATCATAATTTGATGATTGACATCGTAGTTTTTGTAAAATTTTTAAATATATTTTTTTATAGATATCTGCTGAATGGGCTCCCATATATGAGTATAAATAAATAAATGTATTTCTACAATTTTATGAATTTGTCTTGAACTTTTCTGTCTCATTTTAACTATATTTTTGATAATAACGTACAGTAAAAATAACTTTAAAATTTATAATCTTGCCTTAGTAATACTTTCAACAAAGTTGTACTTTTAAATAAATGCTATTTTCAAATATACTGAAAAATGTACTGCAAGTTTTGGCATGATCAATTTTCATATGCTCAACAACTTTCATATGCTTACATATATTTTTGCACATTGATATAAAAAATCCTGAAAACAAAATTTAATTTTTTTAAAACTCAGATAAGAGTGTTAATTGAGTCTCTTTGGAAAAAGCTTTGTCGAAAAAGCTTTGTCGTAAATTTATAATCTTGCCTTAGTAATACTTTCAACAAAGTTGTACTTTTAAATAAATGCTATTTTCAAATATACTGAAAAATGTACTGCAAGTTTTGGCATGATCAATTTTCATATGCTCAACAACTTTCATATGCTTACATATATTTTTGCACATTGATATAAAAAATCCTGAAAACAAAATTTAATTTTTTTTAAAACTCAGATAAGAGTGTTAATTGAGTCTCTTTGGAAAAAGCTTTGTCGAGGTATTTAATTTTTTCGCATAAATAATTTCTTTTTGACAGGTCAGTTTTCTGCTGATTTCTTTTTACCACTTATTTGTACTGTACAATTGTATTTTTTGCTCAACTAGAAATAATGGGAAAGGATTTTTTTTGTGTTACAATAAGTACTTAAAAAGTGTTTAATATTTCAAAATACTTTATTTTTTATGTATTATCCAAAAATACGCACAAAATAAATACAGTAAAATATATATTTGTATGTTAACTTTAACATAACTATATTTGCTTTAACAAACCTTGTTTATCCATTGCTCAGCAGCAAATTTTTTAAAAATATACTTTTCTCATTATTATTTTTTTTAAATTTGCCATAAAAAAGTTTCCTAAAATACATTCTAAGCAGTTTCCTTTTTGTCCTTACTCTCTTTTTCTGCATCCTCCTTAATTTTTTGTAGAATCTTCTGCAGAGAATTAACCTCTTTCTTATCTTCTTCATTTACTTTTTTCCCCTCTTTGACTACATTTGGGGGCTCCAACTTTTCTTTTTCAACATTGCTAACTATGTCTGCTTCCTGTTTTATACCTTGGCTCTCTTTTTGAACAGAGCTTTGATCTATGCTTTTTTTCTTGGCTGTTTCTTGTTCTTCTTTACTAATCTTTTCAACAGCCTCTTGAATCAGTGCTGGTATGGATTTTGTTTGGTCTGCAATAATTTCCTTACTTACCTTTTCTTGTTTTATAGTGCTTTGCTCATCTACGTTTTCGTTCGGTTCCATTTTATCATTTCCTTCTTGACTTTCTTCTGTAAAATCCTCTTTTTCATCTTTATCTACGCTTTCTCTCTTGAGTGCTGTTTGTCCTTCCTTACTTTTCTTTTCAACAAGCTCTTGGATCAGTTTTGGTAAAGATTTTGTTTTGTCTGTAACAATTTCTTTACTTAGTTTTTCCTCTTTTTTGGTACTGAACTTATCTTCCTTTTCTTTATTTGATTCTATTTGATCTTTTTCTTCCTTACTTTCACTTTTTAGAGCTCCTTTGCTTTCAACTTTTTCTGTGCCCTGCCTGTCTAACTTTTCCTTACTTAGTTCTTGGCCTTCATTTATGTCATCTGTATTTCCTTCTATGTTTTTGTGTTGTGTAATTTTGGTTTCGTCGTTGTTTACTTTGGGACTGGGTTCTTTCCTAATTGTGTCCTGCTTAAATAACTCGTCTCTTGCAGTCTCTGTGCTTTTTTCTTCGGCTGCCTCTTTACCTACTTGGAGTACTTTTTGTCTCCCTTCTTCATGTACCTCAGCTTCTTTTCCTTCATCTTTTACTTTATTCTTGTGATCTAACCCATCTTCTTCAGCCAAATTTCCCTCTTCTATAATTTTACCTTCTAGGCTACCTTTTGATACTTCTTGTTTTACTGTACCCAGTTGATCTAAATTATCCTTTTCAGTTAGTTTTTCTTCGACTAAATCCTCTTTAGAGAAATTTTTATCTTCCTTATCTTTCCTCGTGACTTCTTTATGATCACTTTTCTGCCTCATCGCCTCCTTTCCTTCTTGAATAACTTTTTGAACAAATTCTTTATCAAATGCCTCTTGATTCAACTTATTTTCTTCTACCTTTACTGCACCGTCTTTGCTTTTCTTCTTCATCAGCTCCTTCTCTTCTTGAGTCACATTTTCCTCAGACTTTTTTACTTCCACAAGTGCCTCTTCATCTGATTCTTTCTCTTCCAGTTTATATTTGCTTCTCTTTTCTACTGGCTCCTTTTCTTCTTGAAGATTCTCTTCCCTTGATTGTCGCTCTTTTACTTTATCTTCACTTTTCTTTCCTATGACATCCTTTCCTTGTTCAATCACTTGTGTGACTGTCATTCCCTTGTCAAGAACTTCACTTGATTCTTTTGCTTCATCTTCGTCTTTCTTCCTGATGACGTCCTTTTCTCCTTGCACCACTTTTTGCCCAGATCTTTGTTGAAGAACTTCTTCACTTGATACTTTTTCTTCTACTTTTTCTGTGCTTTTCTTCTTTACTGGCTCCTTTTCTCCTAGAGTCACCTTTTCCTCAGACTTACTTTCTTTTCGAGGAAACTCTTCACTTGATTGTTGCTCTTTTACTTTGTCTTCACTTCTCTTTCCTATGACATCCTTTTCTCCTTGCAGCACTTTTTGCCCAGATCTTTGTTGAAGAGCCTCTTCACTTGATTCTTTTTCTTCTACTTTATCTGTGCTTTTCTTCTTTACTGGCTCCTTTTCTCCTCGAGTCACCTTTTCCTCAGACTTACTTTCTTTTCGAGGAAACTCTTCACTTGATTGTTGCTCTTTTACTTTATCTTCACTTTTCTTTCCTATGACATCCTTTTCTCCTTGCAGCACTTTTTGCCCAGATCTTTGTTGAAGAGCCTCTTCACTTGATTCTTTTTCTTCTACTTTATCTGTGCTTTTCTTCTTTACTGGCTCCTTTTCTCCTCGAGTCACCTTTTCCTCAGACTTACTTTCTTTTCGAGGAAACTCTTCACTTGATTGTTGCTCTTTTACTTTGTCTTCACTTTTCTTTCCTATGACATCCTTTCCTTCTTGAATCACTTCTTTAACTGTCATTCCCTTGTCAAGAGCTTTACTTGATTCTTTTGCTTCTACTTCATCTTCCTTCCTGGTGACATCCCTTTCTCCTTGAAGCACTTTTTGCCCAGATCTTTGTAGAAGGTCCTCTTCACTTGACTCTTGTTCTTTCCTTACTTTATCTTGTTTCTGTGATTCAGAAATAGACGGGACTTGATCTTCTGATCCCTCTGCCTGATCATCTTTTATTTTGGACGCTGGTACTTTCCCTTCTTCTGAATCCGTTTCTTTGCTTATTTTAATATCTATTAATTCCCCTTTCTTCTCAGCTTCCTTATCATCACTAGGGATTTCATCAGCTTTTTCATCAATCTTCTTGTCTGACTCTTTGTGAACATCTTGAAACATTTTTTTGTCACTTTTTCTTTCCGCGTCTACCTTACGATCTTCTGTTTCTAATTCGGAAGAAAATTCTTCCTTCTCTTCTGCATCCTCACTTTCTTCTAAGTATTCTTCCTCCGTGCTTTCATCTTTTTGTCTTTCATCCACCTTGCTTAGAACGTCAGGTACTTTTCCCACGGTTTTCTTTCTTTCGTAACCTTTTTCTTTGTATCCGTATCCGATGTAAATGTGTTTAAAGGACCTTGAAGAAATAGTGGCTGGTTAATTAAATCATAGAACATATAGCACTTTCAAAACTAATTCTAACAAACACTTTCAAATTAAATCATAGAACATATAGCACCACCAAATTTGTAACCAAAGTGGGTGTTGTATCAGTTTTAACTCGGCATTAGAATAAGATAGCATATGCATGTTTTAGGTTAAATCTACAGCAGGTTAGGTTTAGAACTACAGAGACTTAACAGCCATTTACTAGACCAACACAATTTTTATTTAAAGAAGGAATAGACTAATAATCATTTATTACACGTATTACTTTGTTAAGAATAGTAAGACTAGGGCAGATACAAGTTATAGCTATTTACTACGTGTGTGATTTTTGTTAAACTTCTCAATTAATTTATTCATTTAATTAAACCTATTTTAGTGCTATATGTTGTGCTTTATTACATACTTTTCCATTGTTCATAGATTATTTGCTGTGTCCACCACCACTCTGCAAGCTTTTAGAAAAAACAATTTTATTCACTTTCTATTAAAGATTGAAAGTTTAAAAAATCACTACAAGATAGGCTATGAAATGTAGTATGATATGTATGTTACAATTTACAATTATTCTTACACAACTCTGCATGAAAATTCCATTTCTCTTAGGGTGGCACGATTTCCCCGGTCTACAATACTTTGCGAAGCCTCATTCCAAAATTTAGCGCAATAAAAAGTGTTTTTTTACACAATGTTTTACGGAAGACAACCCAGCTTCTTCTGCGATTTCACGTTATATATTAAAGGAATTTATACTATACAACAAAAAAATATATGATTATCTATTAATAGTATAAAGGATTTTTTAATCTTTGCCAACCTAGTGAAATAAAAAGAGAGAAAAAAAAAACATACTTCCCGTCATAGAAGGTGCATGCCCCTGGCCACATACTTGACTGGACTAGCTCAACGGAATTTTCCCTTGTCAGTTTGGAGCTTAGTTTAAAATTCCAAAGATCAAGATCGTCCACAACTGAAAAAGCAAATACCACACTCTAAATACTTGTGCGTTCAGAATGCAACGATGACATGCCATTTTTCAAGTATATGTTTTTCGAGTGGCTTACACTTTTAAAACAAAAGAGTGAAATCCACTCCAGTTGGAGAAGTGCATTTTTGACACTAGAAAGGAATGAATATTAACTCAGACTGAGTTTAAATCACTCTTTCGTTTTAAGAGTGTAGTCTTGAGGGCCAGTGGCAGTGCTTCGCATTGCAACGCCAAAGGTCCGGGATCGAATCCCGGAAGGGCGAGGTTGACCCATCCTTTTCATCTCTTGAGTGGGTCGATAAAATTTTTACCAAGCATGCTTGGGAACTAAACACTGAGGGTTCCGCATGAGGCTGACCACCTTAAAGGGACATATGCCTAAGCACCCCCAGAGCATTAGGTCACGAAAGCTGAAATGGGCACGGCAGGTCTTGGCCCACTAATTTGCTGTTGCGCTAAGGAGTTTAGTTTCGCCTCAACGTCTCTCCCACTACGTATATATAAAGTCTATTACTTTTAGAAAACAAGCAGAGGATACGGAACAAAAGTGGCGACACTTCTTTAAGGGGGAATGGGCGCGCTGGATCGCGGGTCTCCAAAGCAAAGTGCATCAGTGCTAATATGAAGAAAAAAAAATTATTTGCCACATTTCTCCGGCTGTATTGAATATCTTTACAAATGGAATTTTTATGTGATAAATGTAGCTGACTTACAGGTCCCGACAATCCCACTTTTTGAAATTGATTCGAACTTTTTTAAAAATTTTTTAAATAAATAATTTTACGAAAAGTATTCGAAGCAATTTAAAAAATTGGGATTGCAGAGACGTGTAAATTATCTACATTTAATACGTATTTTACACAAAAAAACATCTGTAAAAATATCCAGTACAGCCGGAGAAATGTGGCAGAGAAAATAGTTTTTTCCCCATTGGATTAACATAGAGACACTTGAGTTTAGAGAGCCCCGGTCCAGCGCGCCCATTCCCCTTTAAGCTGTCAAATTAGAGAACAGCTAATGCACCATGCAGACCTGCCAACCTTACCGGATTTTTCCCGACAATACCATATTTTTAGCAATACTTTCTGAATTTTCGTATTGTAATTCTTATGTACCTACTGACCGGATTTTCGAAAATTTAAACATTAAACTTTAGGGTCTGGGGAGCCCAGTTGGTTAGGCACTCGCCTAGCATGTGAAAGATCCCAGGTTCGGGTCCGGGCGTCGCCAAAATAACTGCCGACCTATTAAAGCTCTAGATTAGCGGTCGCCAGTCGCCAACTGGCGATTATTACATAGAAAGTGGCTACCTAAAAATCCAACCCCAGTCGCCAAAAGTGGCGATCATAATTTTTTCTTTTTGTCCAAGAAATTATTAATACTGAAGCTGCATTTTTAAAATATTAATAATATAATGCTCCGATTTGATCCTGTCGGGAAGAAAGACTCGATGACAATTTTTGCTCATCAGCAGTGAAATTTTTCTATCATCATTGGCCGGTGTTTTGTTTGACGTCACTGAGTCGGACTCCGTTTGACGTAAATGGAGCTGGGCGACGAAAATCTTAAATGCAAATTTGATTTTTAAATCTTGTTTTACGATCTCGGCAATTTACAGGTGATTGATTTGATCGGCAATTTACTGGTGATTGATTTACAGCTGATTAAGATTTCACCTATTCATTTAAACAATTCTGATACGAGTAAATTTCATGAACAATCGTGGGCCACGCGACGTCAAGAATTCTCCGAAATTATTGTGAACTTTATGTACAAAAATAATTTTCTCCTTTCAATAATGGCCAATCACACAATACTTATATATTTGGTTTGATATTTTTTTTTACTGTCAATCTTTTCATATCAAAAATGTCTTTAATAATTTTTTTTGTGGAAAATCGCACTTTCTTTTTGTCGTATATAGGGGAGAGTGTTGTACCTTGGGACAATTTTTACATTTTAATTTTTTTCTTCGATAATTATAGTCAGAATAAAAATTTAAAAGGAGCATTTCAACACACCAATATATTCCTCTATAATATATTTTTTTTAAATTCTGGCAGCTTGATATTAAAAAATTGTAACTCATTTAAAGTAGAGAGGATAAACTGTCCCAAGGTACAATATATTGTTGTACCTTGGGACATACTTTATAATTCAGTCAATAGTCATGCACTTGAACTAATTTTTGTCAGGAAGCAAACTTTATTGTTTTATCAAGGAAATACACAAATAAAACTTCATAATTCAAGAATAATTTAAATTATACAGCAAAATTGCAAGTCCAAATTATTTAACATTATATGATGATACAATATGCTTTACTGTCCCAAGGTACAACACACTACATGGTTTAAATAAAAGCAAGATAGTGGCCAGTCTAAATGCATTATCATTATTTTCTCATAACCAAAATAATTTTAAATCTTCTCTTTTATGAAGAAAATAAGATGCAGTTGACTTTTTGTAAAAGTGCAAAGGTAAAAAATTATATTAGAATGAGAAAAATATTTACTTTGGGGTAATGAAATATTTTTTGTCACCAATTCATCAATTCAATGATGCAAGTGTTAAATTTTATTTCGATGATGTCTGTTGGTTAAGGCTACTATTAGAAATAAACAATGAATGAATATTGCCAATAGATTCTTAGAAATTGTCAGTGTCCCAAGGTACAAGCGTCCCAAGGTACAACACTCTCCCCTACTTAAATTTAAAACTGGCTACTAAAAATCCAAATGTGGCTACCATTTTTTTTTCACTCTATAGCCACTGGCTACTATTAAAAATTCCCAGTCTAGAGCATTACGACCTATAAACGGCCCGTGCAGCCAAAAATGTGCGACGAAAAATAATACCCCGTGTAAGGGAGTACACGCTAAATATCTTTCAAAGTCCTAACGCTGCGTACGATGTCGCCCTTAACGGTTACGTTGGGTGCCTATTAAGGTGTCGGCTCGTCACTTGACTGTGGTTCCAATTCCAAAATACGACGCCCGTCACCAATAGCCCTCGTGTAGCACTAGAGCGACGATAATTCAAACCTAACCTAACATTAAACTTTCTTTTGACGGAGGGCAAGTAGGTATTATCAATACCACCTAGATTAGAAGGCCGAAGAACTAAGCAACACAACGTCACACTAGTAGACCAATTACGATTTGTTGACCAATAACGACGTATCTTAACACTTTACCTCCGGGCGTCGACTGACCCATAGACTAAGAACACTCTAAGTTTCAAACTCTCATTGGAGAATTTCTACATTGAAATTGACATAGAAACTAGCGCGCCCCCTTTGTGTCTAAGGGAACTAATGTAATGGTTTATGGCTGCCTATTTGCAGTCACCTTTAGGAGATTTAACAGAGCCAATGACATCTCGTAATTTGGAACCCTTATCAAGTGACGATAGGGATCTATTTTTTACTACTACTTATTTTAGACTTTATTTTTGAATATATACAGCTACTCATTGACTTTTATATCCCTCGTAGGCCCATCCTCAAGATATTTGACCTTGTGCTTCTTTTTCTCCATTAATAAACCTACAGACTGACTACGCTTGTCATTTTAGACATGGTCCCCCAAAGATCCACAAGTGATTCGATTGAATAACTCGTCAAATATTCATCCAAATGTAACAAAAACTTAGATTTAGGGGTTTTCGAGGGTTTTTCACATTTCTAAGTAATTAAAATTGGGTGTTGCTATTGAAAATTTTAAAGTTCGTAACATTATTAATATTAAGACAGACCCTTATGCAAATTTTGTGTCATGCAATTAACTCAAAATGTTATTTGTTCACATAGTCAAAAAGGTCCGATGTAAAAGGATGACTAACGGTTGAAATAATCACTAGTGGGTAACTTTTTTTTAACAGAGAACATTACGAAGAAACAGTAGCCTTACAATTGAAAGTACAATTATACCAATCAACAAATCAACCTTTAATAGTGTTTTAGTTGCATTCGACACGTTAGAAGAGCTAGGCATTAGATTAAGTTGCTGGTCTAGAAGATTTTTAGTCTACGGGTCAGTCGACGCCCGGAGGTAAAGTGTTAAGGTAACGTCGCATCTTGATTCATCTTAACTTAAAAATTTATTCAAATACCAGATCTAGTCATGAATGATCATTGGTCAAAAGAACAGAATCGGTCCACTAATATGACGTCAAGCATTTAGTTCGCCGGCCTTCTAATCTAGGTGGTATTGATTAACCCCAACAATAGCGCATATTTAGCCATACTTCCTGAATTTTCGTATTGTAATTGTTATATGTTACCGGATTTTAGAAAGTTGAAACAATAAACTTTCTATTGTTAGCTGGAAAAGTGGGTATTATCGAGTTGAATACGAGGTTAGTTTAACTAACGTCGCACTAGACCTTCAGTTGGCAGTTCTAAACTTGTATACCTTGATCGTAGGTGAGACTGCGAAATAAGGGAACTGCGTCCTCTTGGACTTCTTCAGTCAGGGCGGCTTTGGATTCGGCCCGGACGGGAGTGCAACGACCCTAAATAGAAGAGAATCGATCGGTAAAGGTCTAACTTTTCAATCAAGTGCATAGGGCAGGAGTTGCCCAGTTGGTATAGCATTGAACACAAGGCTATCGGCCGCGTTCATCTCAGATCGATTCCTTGTTGCCCGCGCTATTTTCCTATATAAACGGAAAATGCAAGGAAAGTATAAATAACTATTTGCAAAAACTTAGCTTGAAAAACATATTTGCAAAAACTTAGCTTGAAAGATGTAAACGCAAACAAGAAAATGAAGGAAAAGTCACGAAGCACTTTATCAAAGTGCTTTTTTAAGTTTTGTACAAAGAGTTCTATAGTAGGGTAGAGGAATGACTCGTACTGAGCTTCCATTGGCAGTCATGGCTCACTACGGAGCCCGAATAGAGTGGCAAAAGTGCTAGTTAATTTATAATTTTGATACTGAGGAAGGAAGTACACCCACTGCAAAGGTGAGAATCGAACCCACACCCGTTACAGAGCGCGGACTGCTAGCGTTATGGCCTGCGATCCAAACCACTCGGTCATCGGGCCCCACATGCCACCCTATATTGTCATATTATCTCCGTGTTGTTCTATGGTGCGGCTGGTAGGTTCAGTCTCCACCCTACTATAGAACTCTTCGGTTTTGTGACCTTGTGCAGAAACGTGATGCCGCCGACTTGGGCGATCCCACCACAATATTCAAGTTCTAACCCCGCGCACGATGTCTCTATAAGGTTGCGTTGAGTGCCAACTCAGGTGTCGGTCCCATGTAGCCGGTCTGTTATCATCCTCGGAGACCTCTAATATAGACTTTTAACAAAAGACCCCCGGTCCAGCGCCGCGCCCATTCCCCCTTAAGACCGCTTCAATAGTTTTCCACGCCAAACATCACGAAGCCTTTCTCTACGATGGGGACACTTTTATTTGCGCCACCCTGTAGATGCTTAGCCTTATTAAGTTCGTTGCTAAAAAAAAAGGGGGGTGATAAAATCTAAATAGAGTTATTAAAAAAACTTTTATCTTGAGTGTCAGGCAGAATATTGTAATGAATACTATACGTTCTCCAATAATCCCCGTCTGCTGTGGACCCAGAACTCCAATCCCGTACCATAGGCTTGCCACGCGGGTTTCGTCTTGAACCCTTCATTCAAGATAATTTTCTTATCTTCTCCTAATCCTGTTAAAACATTATAAATAAATACCATGCAATAAATTAAATATTTTCAATAAGTATTGAAGGCTATTTCTACACAAGAAATGTGACCTCCAGGCCCATGTTCAGTCTAAGGGATAGTTCTTAAATAAACCTATTGATTTTTAATTACCTATTGATTACAAATTACGATTTTCATGAATTTTTTAAGTCTGGCTCATACAATGAATGAAGTGAAACCTAAGACCCAAGAAACACTTTCTGGACTTCCTTATCCTCTTAAGACCCGAGCAAAATCCCACACGTATATTCTTAATTTTTATAACAACGTGCAAAAAGTTAACTTTTTTGGTATCATATTCATTCATAAATCGTTGCGAAAATGACACTTTACGTGCGTACGTCACAAACAGTGCCGAAAGTAGTACTTTCGGCACTAGTGCGGTAAAGTAAATAAGAGTATCTGATGTATCTACCAGTTTGAGTATAGAAGTCAACTGGGGCTATGCATGTGCTTGCTGATATTCTTGCAATCTGAGCTCTCAAGTAGTGAGCTTCTTTGCCTTTAAAATTAACGTTTCCTCCAACCTATAATTTAAACAGAATTTTTAAAAAATATAAAACCAAAATATATTTCTGCAAGTAATCTAAATTATATATTTCCATAAATGAAGTGCTTAATAGCTAATTTTGATTAGGTAATATGTCAAATTAACTTGTAAAAATAATGCCCTTATGAAAAAAGACAATTTAACGCAAACAGAAAAATGTATTTATTTTCTTAAATGTTCTCTTTAGAGAATTAAGATATGTATTAGTGTGATCCGTATTATACCAGAACTTGCGACTTAATCACCAAATTTAATTTTTAACGTTTGCAAGAGATGTGAATATTTTATTTTAACAATTTATTGCAGTATATTTATTTTATTTGCAGGTAATTTAGCAAGATAAAAAAGCTTTCTATGAATTAAGTAATTCATGAAAACTTTTAAACATGTTAACAAAACTACAAAATTTTGACCTCTACTTCTCCAACTTTAAGCAGTAACTTAAAATTTTTACCTCTATGTCATTTCTTCTAATAAATAGAGAAAATGCTAAAGATTAAATTACATAACAGTTCAGTGACCAAAGATGGCCGCATTTGGTCTGACATTTACGAATGAGTTTTACAGCTGCAACCCAGCATTTTTATGCGTTAGAAGTACTATGTCGCCTTCTGACGCACTTATTTCAAAATAGTGTCCGCTTTGAACACCAAAATGCAGTAAAATGAGTGTCCACAAAATCTAAATGTCCGCGTGGGCAGGTAAACTGAAGTAACTTCCATTGTGACTTGGACCATTGTTGCAAGCACTCAATTACTCTAACACAATTAAGAAAATATACTTAAAAAATATTTTATTTCAGATCACAAATGGTACAACTCATTGTAGTGATTACTGCAGTTTACCTGCCAACGGCAGACTTCTGCATGGGATTTGTAATTTTCGTCACATATTTTTACCTCGCTTTCCAAGTTTCCTGTAAAGAACCTTTTCATTTTTCTAGCTTGGATAATGTGATGCGGCTTCAGTGACGGCAGGCATTTCCACGGTCGGCCAACTACAAATTAAAAAAAAGCTATGAGGAAACAAAATATATCCAACCAAATAAACCAAAGTACAAAATAAAAAAGGAGTTGCAATTTCAATTATTGTTTTTGAATCGTTTTCTTCAACTCTTTTACTGCTTGAAACCTTTTTCTTAAAAACTTGTTCGAAATGAAGTCCCATATGAGGCAAGTTTTAAGTCAACAACTTAGCTTTTTTTTTTAGCTTTAATATATCGAGCTATTCGGTGGCCTTGTTATTACGACGCTTTGCTTGTAACTCAGTGGTTGCGGGTTAGAATTGTGCCTAACGCAAATAATTTTCTTTTCTTTTTTTAAAGTACGAAAATTTGAAGGTAAAAAAATAGCATTTTAACTGAAATTTTTAACCGTATTTCATACAAAAAGTCTCCGTATTTTTTTCCTTTTTAATAACTCGTCTGCCAGTTTTGAACCGTTAATTTGACAGGATTTTTTTTTTTGCTTATTGCAGTTGCTCACGATATTGTTTTAAAAGTTAGGAACCCGTTCTTGTGTCATCCCTGTCAACTGAGCGTGGCTTTATAATTAAAGATACTTGTGTCTAATTTTCGAATTGATTTTTTAAAAAATCCTAACAAATCTCTGAAAATAGGTGTAGAAATCCTAATAACTTGTTTTCTCTGCGCAAGAAGTGTGGTTCTGTAAAACTCGTTTTTCCTTGCTAAGTCATTATGCACAGAACGGCCAACTTTACAGCGAAGGAGGAAATTCAAGTTATCTTGGTAAACGTTGGGTTCTTATTTAGTATCATTGGACGTATGGCTATTATATATTATTTTTTTTCTATATTTTAAAGAGATTTAAATTTGAATTCTGAATTAAAACATGTAGAATTAAGGAACACGGAAAGTTACAAAAATGTCTCACTAACCGATTTAGGCAAAGCAAACGGCAAAATATTTAAACGAATGCCGTATGTTAAAAAAAAAATCCAGTTATTATAGCCCACAATTTAAAACAGTTAACATTTAAAAAAGTGCAATAATACTTGAGACAAAATAATAGAAAAATTTCAAGTTACCAATTTAAAGTTCTTTCCAACTCTATACATGAAATATTCTTTTTCAATGGGGTTGTTTCACGGAGGCTCTGGCAATAGCTCCGCGGTCTTTTCTCTCGAATTACTTTGTTTTGGTTTAATTGGTTTTTTGGTAGACCTATATTCAGGTTAGTGTGCTTGGTCAGCACACAAGCCTGATTATCTCTACCAACCAAAACAAAAGTAATTCGAGAGAAAGGAAAACAGGACCTGCGGAGCTATTGCCAGATCCTCTCCGTGGAACAACCCCATAGGTACTCGGTTTCAACATTCGTGTTCAAAGTTTTAAAAGAAGCAAATAACTTTCGAATCGCATTGGGATTTAAAAGTTTTCACTAAAACCTGGGGTTCCAAAGCCTCGTTATCGTAGCGTCCATCCCGATTGACATGTTGCTTTGAAAATAATACTACATAGTTAAACACAATGTTTCCTTGCACAGAAGCCACGACCATGGGAGCTATAAAACATACGGAGCAATCAGATGAAGATAAAATAAAACATATGAAATATTCTCTTCACTAGATTGCTCAGCGCGTTTTATCGCTCCGTCCATGGTCGTGGCTTCTGTGCAAGGAAACTATGAGCCTAACTATAGATATAAGCTGTCGCTGCACGATATTATTTCTGCGACGTAGTGTGAGAAGTAACAAAAACCAGTCTTACTTTGAGTGCAGACAAAATAGACGTACTCGTTGGCGCCTACTCCGTCCTTTTCAGATTCTGGAGATTTTTCTTTGGATTCATATTCTGCAGAAAAACTTTTATTATAAGAAAAATTAACAGTTTAAGTTATTATTTACATTGGATCCTAAATGGTTAGTACTGAACTTAAAAAAAATTAATCAGAGGAGAAGTATTTGGATGTTTAAGTTTCACAAGGGTTCCTTGTACAGGTAGAGTCCCGTTTATCCGAATCTCGGTTATCCGAAAATCAGTTTAACCTAAAGGCTATGGAATTTTTTTGCTAAATTTTGAAAAGTATACACATACATAAATACACAAAAAATAAATAGTACTTACAAAGTTGGAATTATTTCTCAAAATATACAGTAGTTTTATTTTTTATTTTTGCTGCTCAATTTCAGTCCTGTACCTTTCGGTTAAGGGGACTCTACTGTATATTGTTTCTTCGTTTTATTTTTTATTGAGTATCGGTCCCTTGTATGGAAAGTTAATTGGGAAGGGGCGAGAAGCCTCGTCGTCGATCGCGCCACTCGGCCTTGAAAGTCACTAAAGTTTGTCTATTTACTATGCGAGCCTCGAAAAGACTTTCTTTCCCTTATCCCTTTGCTTCGTTTTCTAGGAAACGGTGGGGAGCATCGCTTTGTCTAAACTTAACGCGTTTGAGGTTCTGTTGTGACGTTAACAATCCGAACAGTTCAAACCTAAGTAGGGTGGGGAAGAAGCACCCTCACGCCGTTTCGAAGAAAGAGCCACATTAGGAGATGGGGAAAGAAAAGGTTTTCGAGACTCCCATTCTAGATAGACATATTCTAGATAGATCTACAAACTCATTAACGACAGAAACGGAGATGGACAACGTTTCATGGATCAGCAGGTGTTTAGACAGACTTAACTTAAGCGATTTTTCTTTTTACTAATCCATGTTGCTTCAAAGTGTAAGCAAGAACTAATTAATTGCTGCCTATTTAGAAGAACCAATTAATTGCTTGCAAGAACAAATTAATTGCTGCCTATTTAGCTCAGATTTATTGTTTGAAATCATCAAAGAAGGTACCTTATTGTCAATTTACCAACGAGATAGATTTTGTAGGGTCGCCATTTGACTGCCATTCTAGACAACAGCATTATTAGCATTGGTATAATAGACCCTTTCCAATTGAGCAGTGCCAGATGACGTAGCAGTCTTAAAGTAAGCGTTGCATGAAAGAAATATCCCGGCGGTTGACAAATCCGGTGCAAATGCACCTTCAGGAAGCGGTGCATGCCGTAAAATATCTAAAATCTGGTACAACTCTATACAGATAAAATTTACAAATTACAGATTTAATGTACTATGATATTTCTATAAATTTTTTGGGGTTTCTTTGGGGTATAACACTTACCACCTAATTCCATTCCTTCCTGGTACGGGCTCTCAGCAACGATGTATTCTCCTTCATTAGTAAAGAACTTCCCCCAGAACCGAATTTCCTTCAGCTTGCGTTCCGAAGCCAGGTTCTTCAAAGCGACCCCCAAGTCATGTGCCTCGTCCGGACTGAGGCATCCCATGCCGCACTGCGCAAAACGCCCTACAATGTATGGCAGATCGGGCAAGATCGGTGAATGGTGTAAAGACTCCTTGTTGATGTTGTCGTCTTCAGCATCTGATTTAGGTAACTACAAAGGGATGAAGATTCTTCAAATTAGGATTTTACAAATTATCCTGTTAGTTGACAATTTTTTTTTAACTCGGCATACTTTAACATCCACAGAGAGCTCAGATTCATCGTAATTTGTGCGTCAAAATTGGTAGCGAGAGTCGCCATAGATGGTGCCACAGAAAAAATGTATCTCAGTTCTGGGGAATATGCCGAGTCTGCAAAGGCTTGTCCGCCAATATAGCAGCCCAAGAGAAAAACAAAAACAAAATGTTGTTAGAAACACCAAATACTTTGGAAATAAATCAATATTCACTGGGGGGATACCGCAACTATTAAAATGAAAGGTTATCAAAATAAATAAAACTATTAGTTGGAACACATTTTTTTTAATACAATACAATAGATCTGTACTTGTTAGTTGTTACTAAATATTTGCTTCGAATTTTTTCCGAACTTTTACTATTAAAAACAGAATTTAAACAGATTTTTATTTATTAGCTTTACTATCAAAAACAGAACTAAGAGGGGTGAAAGAAGGGAAAAAAGTTCTTTCTCACTCCATAAAGTGTCGCCTTGTCTTCCAAAAACTTTTTCAGATCCTCGTCGAACGCTGTCCTCTCCTCTGTTTGTTCCTCGTCGAGTTTGTCCTTGAGGGATCGGCTGATGTCCTCCAATTGATCCACCGCGTCCTCGATGTTGTGGCGGATCACTTGGTGCAAGATGTCCCGCAAATGGTCGTAACTAGAGTCGATTAGGAGAAGACACGGGTCAGTTGGAAATCTGAATAGACTGGACGTTAAATATAGACGTGTTTAAGAGCATGATGTACTTGTCATGAGGTACACATAGAGATAGAAAAACTGTGCGCTATGGCACTCTATAGATTAAATTTATTTCACCGTTTAGAAATAGAACTACCAAAAAATGATCCTGATTCATGAATCATGAAAGTACAATCCACGTCTACAAAAAATCTCAAAGAGCCACCAGCTCCAAGATTAATAGCTTCTAAAAGAAGCGCAATTTAAGTACTGTCATTTTCTACGCAACTGGCCGCCATGTTTAGGTGTTCAAAGGAAACAGATTTTGACCCTCCGTTTCCCCTCTAGATAGTGGGCGATAGCGCACGGTTTTTCTATCTCTTTGGAGGTACATTAGATCGAAAGACGTATTAACGTTCAAATATCGCTTTAAAAAAAACAGGACCTTCCAAAACGCGTAGAAAACCCGAAATCTCCTTTTTGGATTTTGGTGAAGTACATAAATTACGTCACGCAAAATGTTGACATTTTAAACCACTCCCTTACCCCTACGTCAGTCTGCGTCACGTTTAATCGAACCCCTCCCTCTAAACTTACGCCACGTTATTACGCTTACGTTACACGTTACCCCCCCCCCCCCTCAAAGAAAAGTAGATTTCAATATTTCCTTTTGTTTTTGAAATTTGAAAAAGTGCATATTTTTATATGTTTAAAAAAATTAACTAGGAAAGAAAAAAAATGTAAAATCTTGGCTAAATAATTTATTCATATTACAACATATTGGTATATTACAATATACCAACATTGCATTTACATTTCCGTTGTCCAAGGTCTAACTAGCCATTAGCTAATGTCTGCTAAAAAATGGGTGACGGATCATTTTTTAAGATACAGACAAGAAGTTCTGAGTCTTCTGGTGTTCGTCCAGGTAGCTGCCAGTCCTCTAATTGGTCGACAAGATAGTGCCGCAATTTTGCGTGTTACGAAGTACCGTTACGAAAAGGTCTGTAAAATATAGGAAACTAATAATGCAAACGTTGTTGCATATATAATAATCTCCTCATCCTCTTTCTTAAATAAAGTATTTCTTATATTTTTTTTACATTTTCATTTTTTTCTCAAAAACTTTATTATTTTATATAAAACAGATTTGCCTTGCAAAATTAGAAATGTTCGAATCGTTACGTCACGAGAGCGATTACCCATACCCCCCTCCCCGTCACGTTGGCGCATACCCCTCCCTCCCCCCTCTGAGTGTGTCGTCATTTATACACGTCCTCTTTTCAACCTCATCGCAATACTTTTATTACCTTTTGCATTAGAGAATTGAAGGTACTAAAACTCGCTTGAGGAACATTGGACTTACCAACTCAATTGAACAGTAAAGGGAAAAACCGATTGATTTTGTCGAAGGCTTTCCTCAATAGGCCTCTTTGGTGATGATAGCAAGAAATCGCCTAAACTGGTGTACAGAAACCGGTTACTCGCTTTGTTTATCTTTCGCGGCAACCCTGATTCACGCCAGAGATCAGTGGATACGAGTCACCAGTTTGTACCACGAGTGAAGAACCGAAAGAAAAACCAGTTTCCTGTCGCAAATGTTCACCAAGACACAATTACGAGAAGACTCTAAAGAAATCAAGTGGTTCTTCCCCTGTACTCTTCAATTATGATACTCACAGGGAAAGTTTAGACTTAGGTCCGACTGTGGACACGAAGTTTTTGGCTTTCTCGAACTCGGCTTGACCAGCTTTGCTGAGCTTTTTTGGATCGTTAACTTCGTAGTAGAGACTTCCGTCACTGCTGGCCTCTTCGGAAATGTTCGACGTTCCACTAGCTTCCATCTGAAATTCACACACGGCAACAAATACAGCATTTTAAAGAAAATTTTCCTTATACTTTCGATTGTTTGAAATCGTTTCACTCACTTTACGGTAATAAACCTTTTATTAACCTCTTAAGTCCCGAGCGAAATCCTACACTTGTATTCTTAATCTATACAAACTTCTCATACAAATATATGCTGCAAAGTATGTTTTTCAAATAAAGAATTAAAAAAAAATATGTTTAATAGCTACTTAGGAACACGCCTTTAACTCTAAAAATACACATCTTTATACTATAAATGCAACAATAAAGGCCGTTTCACATATTTGTAGTTAACAGATTATTTTAACATTAATTTTAAAGGCATTTTGAATTTTTTTAAAATTAATTTTAATAAGAACTTTAATATCGCATTGACCCTCGTTCAACTTCACTTTTTATAGAAATAAATGACTGATGCTTACTTTAACTGGAGTTTACCGTTTTAAAAACGAAAAGTTTCTGTTTCTTTTAAGAAGGATATTTTCTTTAGTCAACTATTATTGTTCCAGGAGCGACTCACACTACGATACTTTGGTAACCCTAAAAATTAATTAATTTTTTTTCATTAAACATATATTTTTTATTTGAAAACTATATTGACTCATTAAGTTTTGAAAACGATGCCGAAAAATTTCCTACTTTTCAGAATTCACAAATTACTATCTTGGCTACATGACATTGTAAGCAAAACCCAATACTTTCAAGTGAAGCAACATCCAATGCTTGCAACTTATAACAGTGAAATGAATATGGTTGTTGAAATGAAAGACACAATACTATTAGTTGGAATAAAGTTTAGAATAGATATGAATGATATGATACAATGATTGTTCTCGATTTTGCGATTTGAGAAACGTTGCCAAGCAACGAAAATGCAAAAAAAGGTGGTAAATATTCCACTTCATATTTCATACAACTTTATAAGTATATAGCAACCCGAACTTAAATGCTAAAACTCGCCAAATCGAGACTGGCCATTATATCATACGTGAAAGCTACTTTTTTTTGTAAAACACAATCTGTTTCCTAAACAGAAGACATAAAAAATAGTTTGTTTTGATTTCGGTACTGCTAGCGTATTCGGGCCGGTTTCGATTTGGCTGCTTAACTTTTGCAGCTAGGTAGCGAAAACGTACTAGTAGAACCGAACGCCAAAAGTCGCCAAGTAGCATTCCGGCCCGAATACGCTAGGTGTTCCTCGATTTCTTTATTTCAATTAGTTTCAGAAAATTAACTCCTGTTAGGAGAAAAGTGTGGAAAATTTAAATATTTCCTCCTTGCTATCCATATCCAGTTTACGAAACTTTTTATTACAATTAAGTTTTTTACACGAACAATTTATTAAATGGAACTCATATACCTGAATTAATTCTTTTCAGCTGTTTATATAAAATCAATCACTTTTCATAATGACAAAACTTTTTCGTAACAGGAGTGTTTGATATAAACAACTCAAATGAATTCATTACTATTCGATATGCATCTTTTTTTTCCCATTTTTGAATAGATAAAAAAAACACGCGCCTCTAACGTTAAATTTAATGGGTTGTTTCACGTCGTGAATGGCAACAGCTAAAGAGGTCGTGTTTTCATTTTTTGTAAGTACGTAACCCCTCACTATATCGCGCATTCGGATATATCGCGGCCTTATATCATGTCTCCCAATTTATCCCCCGTTTTATTTCAATACGTATGTACTTTTCTTAAAAAATCGACATGAGAAAAGATAGGCGACAGGTCAAATGAATAGGTGAGTGCAGAAACAACGTCACTCCAAAATTTTAAATTTTTCAGGAGAGAGAAAAGGCGTAATAACTCTTTCTCTATTTCTGCACTCAACGCTCGAAACAAACGTCCTGTATTTACGGAACTACTCAACAGACTAACGTAGTTTTTGCACCCAACACGCATCTTGCCTTTCTACGCTTATTTTCAGTGAAAATGAGTTTTCGGATTTTTTTTGACTGAAGTGGTTTCTGCACTCACCGATTCAAATATATAAGAGATAAATCAAAGCAGCTAACTTTAGATTGATATTTTGCTAGTGAATGAGGGAAATATGCATAGTACATATTATGTGTGTAATAATGTGTAATGTTTAGTTAATAAGAATAAGTCCTTTCTAAATTTTGGTTTCTTTTTTAGAATAATTGTATTATTTAATATGATTTAGTTTTATCTTTCAAATACCTACTCTACTTTAATTTACAAACTTTGCTAAGAATATAAATACAGAAAAAATATAGCATTTATCAAGTCGCTCGTTATATCGCGGTTTTTTGCTAGTCTCCCAGGGAACGCGATATAACGAGGGGTTGCTGAATAACTTTTGTTTTGGCCTTTAAAAAGGAGTTTACGAAGAATATTTCACTAATTAAATTTTTTAAATGTCAACTTCTTGTTGTGCTGTTGGTTGTTCAAATCATTTGTTAAATAAAGTTTGATTACAGAAAATAAAGTTTTTTCCATCTATAACGCTCATTTTGAGAGGGAAACCGAAAAAACCTATGAGATAGCAGGACACGGAAAAATGAAAGAGCGTCATCTGAAACATTCCCATGATAGGTTAAGTTGAATAACCGTCGCACTAGAACTATTCGGGAGCTATTGGCGAATGATAGATTTTAGTTTGTGGTCAAAGCCAACTTGCCATTAGTTGTTGTTGCAGTTTTGAAAGCAAGGTATGGTCACATACTTTAAGAGGGACTGTCAGTCCCATAGAGCTAATGCATTAGTTTTGAAATCACAACTTTTGCAGAAGAATTGCTTGCCATGTTATCAAATTTTCACCAGGCATGGGAATTATTATAATATCAATTGTAAACAAATTGAAAAGGAAATAACGTCCGGTTATTTAATTATTAATTGAAAAAGTTTCAAAATTGTGAGGTCACCGTCATCAGCTGTATATTTTTGGCATTTTATAACTTAAAAAAATATAAATAAAAGAACTAGATAACATTTTAGTTTCAAATTTGTTTAATTCCGATGATATTTTGATTCCCATACCTGGAGAAAAAGGGCTAACATTGCCAAGCAATACCTCTGCGGAAGTTGCGATTCCAAAACTAATGCAACTAGCTCTATGGGACTGATAATCCCTATTAAGGTCTTTATTACATTCATTCAGGTGTGAAAATCAGTGTAAAAAAAATCATGAACTAATCTGAATACACCAAAACACACAGATCTGGGGTTTTATTTGTATAAATTCTTATTTACAGGAACATCTAATACAACCTTTTACAGAAATAAGTTACAAAACTGGCCTCTTGTTTGCCCTGCAAATCTCTTCGGCCTCCTTCTTGGTGACCTCTTCCACTTCGATGTCGTTCCATCCCCTGATGCGGATGATCTTGTTTTTGTCCTCGGAGCCGAATTTCCGAATGGAGTCGTAAACTGGAGGAAAGAATAGGGTTGTTCAGTGTTTATTTAGGTAAGTTAATTGATTCCGGCTGTCTATTTCTATCCTCCTTGAAGGAACCGTTAATGCGAGTGAAAAGCGATCCCAAAGAGTGTGGGGATATTATAATAATTCAATTAATAATCTCAGTAATTCAAATAATACATTTACTTTTGGACTAATACAAACAGGGTGAGGCAAATAAAAGAGGCCCCAACGTGGAGATAAGAATATGACATAAATGGTGCCAAGTCCAAAACCAATACAAAAATAGGTTTGCAAGCTGAAGCTATTGGTCGCTTCAATATTAAGCCCAAACAAACGCTTGGCGACTTATTTGACGGCAACTACGCTATGGTTTGAGAAGCTACAGTTGAAATGAAACATAAACAAGGTTTGCAGAGCTGATCAAGAAATGTCCCCATTAGTGATTGTTTCGGTCGTTATTTATCCTAGAGAATCGAACCTTTTTGTTTTCGTTAATACAAAACACTCTAAATTGATTGCGAGACACAAAATTTGCATTATGGGACGTCTTCATACAATACGAACTAAGATCTGAACTTGCCTCTAGTCTATAAGTAGCTCTAACGTGAAGCTAATCCGATCCAATCAATGTTAAAACAGGTTTCAGGCGGCTTCAAGAGTTTTTCTCGCCAAGCATTTCAACGTATTCCTATCTCTAGACCGGGTCCACTTTTATTTGCCTCAACCTGTATAAACTTTATGGGAAATCTTGTGATTTTCTCAGAAGTAGAAGACTATTTTTTAAATGCTTACTTTCTGTTTTTTTTAAGGTTTTGCTTCATTTGTTCTTCGTAACTTCGAATCACTAAGAAAAAAAGTAACATCCTCAATCTATTGTTAGGGTTAAGAGGGATTTCGCCTAAAGTGATTTCGCGTTAAGAGATTTTTTTTAGCATTATCTCAAAGCTTTTTATATGTCGGCCGTCGGTGAAATGATTTCAATTAATCATAAGCGAAATTTTGTGTTAAGCGAGTTCCCGTAAACGGGGTTCAACTTCATTAGTTTTGAAGGGGAAAAACCACTGGACTAAACCTCTGGAAGGAGCTTTAGTTTGAATTATCGTCGCACTAGAGCTACACGAGGGCTATTGGCGAACGGAAGGAGCCTCCCACGATAGCTGGTGAAGCCTATTTTAGGGTAACTTGGCGACAGCTTTAAGGAGAATATGTGCCAAATTTTTCATGAATTCACCGATCACAATTGACACTTGACTTGACAGTTTGCATTGGATGTCGCCAATCGCTTGTCATGAATAGTACTCCAAGAAATTTAATTTTTCTACAGTACATGTTTCCGAAACTTCATTATATAAAGAACCTCCTAGCAAAAACATATAAATTATCTATTAAAAAAATTATTGAACAAGTTTGTTTAAAATGCCTACTTTAATAGGTAAAGTATATGATTGGCGGCAAAAGTTGGGTTGCTCTTACGGGGTTGTCGAGCTTTACCGACCCTAATTGGCGAGCGTTTCGATGCTCCTTCTAGAGTTTCAGTTAAGTTCAGATGGGAAAAACCTAACCCCGATACTCACCCATAGAGATTGAAAAACCGTGCGCTATCACACACTTTCTAGAGGAGAAACGTAATGGTGAAACAAGAGGGAATTTTGTGCCGAAGCATCACCTCAGCATGGAGGCGATTGGCGTAGAACAAATCAGTACTAAAATTGCGTTTTTTTTAAGAATTATGATCGTTGAGTTGATTCTAGTTGATAACTGCAAATATTTCGAAATTCCTTTTGTGAGTGTCAAAAATAATATTATTAAGTAACCGAAAATTTGCATTGTTGTTAATTGATAATTTGTGTGTAATTATTGATTTTATATTCATCGTTTAGCCTAACCAATCATAAAATGTCATTCGAAATTGAGTCTGACATTAAAATTATTTCACTGAATAGAAATAGAACTACCCAAAAAATGATCCTGATTCATTAATCATAAAAGTACAATCAACGTCTACACAAAATTTCCAAGAGCCACCAGCTCCAAGATAGCATCTTCTAAAAAAAAAAAGCGCTATTTTAGTACTGTCAATTTCTACGCAACTGGCCGCCATGTTTAGGTGTTCAAAGGAAACAGATTTTGACCCTCCGTTTCCCCTCTATAGATAGTGGACGATAGCGCACGGTTTTTCTATCTCTACACTTAAAAAAAACCAGAGGGATTTTAACTCAGTTCGAGTTAATTTTGACTTCCTTTTGGTGTCGAAAATGCACTTCCCCTATAGGTGTGGATTTCACTCTTTTGTTTTGTTAAATCTCCAACAGTCTTAACAGCAAACCAGCGATTTTAAGGCGATTACGAGATATTTGGGAGTTAATATCACTCCTTTCCACTTTCCAGTGTCGAAAACGCACTTCTCCTACACTCTCAGAAATAACACTTTCATTTTTGACGATTCATGAATCCTCAAGCCTCATTTCGTTAATTTTGAGGATTGTTTCGTCAAACTATCACGTGACCTTTGAGTAAACGCGAATCCTCACTTTAACGATCGTGATTTGGCGATTCTGTATCTTGATTTTGAGGAAACTGAATCTCATTGTTGTACTCACATGCTAAAAAAAAAAGACGAAATATTTCTTTAGATTAGACGACATTCAAATCCTCATAAAAATTAAAAATGACGATTCAAACTTTCTCACTTTGAGGAAACGAAAACTCGGAGCATTTGCCTGTAAACGGAATCGTCAAAATTAAGGAAAATTTCGTCGTATTTGAGCATTCATTTTTGAGAGTGTATAGGAGTAAATTTCACTCTCTTGTTCTAAGGACTCTCTTTGGAATTCCACATCTTGAAAATCGTAATGTTATTCCTATGGAGAATATTCGCAAGTCCATTACCGAAACAATTTTATTAAAAGGTTACCAGTTTCTTGTATCATGGTAAAGAACGAAAGGAACTAAAAGGATAAAACTAATTTGTTTTGTGAAAATCACATACAGTAGCCGCCGCTTAAATGAATCACATCCGTCCCAGTACGTTTTGAACCAATAAAGCGGCTGAACCATTTAACCGAAAGTCATGAAATTATAAAGAAAAAGTTGTCATCATGAGACATATGATTTTTTTAATACTTTCTACTGAGTAATACTAGTACTACATATTATTAAGAAAAACACGTTATGTTATGTTTAATAAAATCCAGAGTTATACAAATTAACAGGTAATATACGAATACCTACAAAAATTTAATAATTTGAACGATATTATGTATAATTTTAAAACAAAATTTAAAAGCATAAACAACAATGTTTACTATAGTACTAAAATTTAGTTAAATTTTGCTTACTTGAATGAATACTTCGTTGTTTTCGCCTTGCGTTGTCGTTTAACTGATAAGTTCGTTTACCTTCCTTTCAATGTCATAAGAGGAACTATAATCATCACACATAACACCCGTTGCTCTAAAGTTCTTAATATTTGAAGAGTCCGGCATATTTTTACTCCTCGCGGCCTTAAACCATTCTAATAAAGCGTTTTCTACGTCTTCTGCTTTGCCAACTCGCTGACATTTCCGATTTATGTTGGGCTCTGTTTCGCAACTTTCTATAATTTCATTTCTTCTCTTCAAAATCCTACATAAAGTTGCTTGAGAAAGTCCTAATTTAATTGCAGCTTCTCTTTGGCTGCATTTTTCCAGATTATTAATATTTTTTAGGAGTTCATATTTTTTGGCTAAGCTAAAATCTTTCCGTTTAAACATCGCGATAACGCTCCGAAAAACACGTACTTAATTTAATCGATCAAAAACAAAATGGGTCTACTGTCTACATCTACACCTTCATGCACACGTGTCGATTACAAATTCCTTCCCCTCTACCCCTCCCCCCCCCAGTATAGTTCTCTCTCTCAATCCTTCCTTAATAATACAATTTCTGCGATTTACCTTTTTTTTAAAGATGGATTCGTCGGCGCCTCTTTGGTTCGCATTTGTAGTTAGAGGTCATTTGGGGTAAAAAAAATACCACGCTTCGTAGAAAAAAGGAACTTTTATAGAATTTTTTGAGTCCATAAAACAACGGTAAAAAGGTGATTTGATTCCGATAAGCGGCGGATTTTCAATGTAAAAAGTGATTCCGTTCTGTTCTGCGAAATTTATTCCAATTAAGCGGCTGATTCAATTAACCAGTGATTCCAAAAAGCGGCGGTTACTGTATTTATTATTTTTAATAATTTTTTGAAGTTTGTAAAAAATGGAGTAAGCATTAAGTTCTAATTTTAAAAAATTCTAAATATGTGATTTTTACAAAACGAATTAGTTTTATCTTTTTAGTTCCTTTCGTTCTTTACAATGATACAAGAAACTGGAAACCTTTACTAAATTTGTGGCGGTAATTGACTTGCGAATGCTTTCCATAGGAATAACATTACGATTTTCAAGATGTGGAATTCCAAAGGAGTCCTCTTAAGGGGGAATGGGCGCGCGGACCGGGGGTCTCCAAACTCAAGTGCCTCAATGTTAATCCAATGGGAGAAAAACTATTTTCGCTGCCACATTTCTCCGGCTGTATTGAATATTTTTACAAGCGGATTTTTTTATGTGATAAATGTAGCTGACTTACAGGTCTCTATCTTCCCACTTTTTAAAATTGTTTCAAATATTTTGTGTAAAACAATTTATTGAACATTAAAAAAATATTCGTACTAATTTCAAAAAGTGGGATTGTCGGGACCTGTAAGCCAGCTACATTTATCACATAAAAAAATCCGCTTGTAAAAATATTCAATACAGCCGGAGAAATGTGGCAAAGAAAATAATTTTTTCCCATTGGATTAACATTGAGGCACTTGAGTTTGGAGACCCCCGGTCCAGCACGCCCATTCCCCTTTAAGGGTGCGTGTACTCACCCGTGTACATTTTCCCCCCAGCGTAGAGCGAGTCGCTGGGCTCGGACTTGACGTTGAGGCAGTAGTGGATGGCCATCCCGAAGGCCGTCCACGCCGTCACGAAGTACACGCCCGTCGTGATGTGGGTCCAGCGCCGCGCGCGACGCTGCTCGATCGGGGCGAAGGTCGAGCGGAAAAAGACGCGCAGGTAGTGGCGGAACAGACCCATCTCCCTGTAAGAGAAGAGCTCATTATTTATTATTTATTTGAGACAAAACAGACCTTTCGGTCCCATTACATTGCCCAATATAAACAAGAATATACAACACCACCAGCAAAAGAACACAATAAACAATGCATACAATAAAAACTAAAAAATTAAGGACATGCAAACTCTCTTAAAGACTGGAAAATACATAAAAAAATATCCAAATGAGCAAAATTTATTTCAATAAAAATTTTCATCAGTAACAGTTCTTATATTAGTTCCACACAATTTTAAAGCTTTATTTCTTGCAGACTGTCAAGGAACCCTTGCAAAAATACCCTGGGTTAAAGTATTACTGTCTATGCCCTTGTTTAAAAGTTTATGAAAAAATAGCATTAACAAAAATTTACGCCTTGATTGCAGCTTTTGAATTTTAAAATTTTCTCTCAAAATAACAAATGCCAGCCTGGTTAGGTTTGAATTATCGTCGCACTAGAGCTACACGGGGGCTAGTGGCGACGGGCGTCGTATTTTAGAACCACAGTCAAGTGACGAGCCGACATATCACTGTAAGAAAAAAACTGCTGTTTTCACAGTTAAAAACTGTCAACTTTGACGCCAGTTAATTACTGTTTATTTTAAAAAAACTAATTTTTTTACAGTTTAAAACTGTAATTTTAACAGGGAGAAACAGTTAATTTAACAGTTTTTCCCTACTAAAATAACGCACTAGCCCTTGTACCAGCCTTAGTGACCAAGTGATTATTTTATCGCAGGCGGCACAGTATTGGGCTCGCATGCAAGAGGCTCCTGGAAGAGGTATAGATCTGGCCTCTGAGGACCCTGTTTTGATCCAGGAACCTCTTGCCGAGTCCAATACTGATCCACCTGCGACGAAGTAATTACTGGTCGTGAGGGCTAGTATTGCGTATTTGTGCTCAACAATGATCTCAATCACGTGACTCTTTGCGTGTGTAATTTAACAGTTTTTCCCTGCTAAAAAAACAGTTTCTCCCTGTTAAAATTACAGTAGTATTCCTGTAAAAAATGTCAGTTTTAAAATGTAAAAAATTACAGTAACTAGTAATTTAAACTGTAAAATAAACAGTTATTAACTGTCGTCAAAGTTGACAGTTTTTAACTGTAAAAACAACAGGTTTTTTTTACAGTGCTGAATAGGCACCCAACGCAACCGTTAAGGGCGACATCGTACGCAGAGTTAGGACTTAGAAGGATATTTAACGTGCACTCCCTTACACGGGGTATTATTCCGCTCGACATTTTTGGCTGAACTGGCTGTTTATAGGTCGGCAGTTATTTCGGCGATGTCCGGACCCTAACTTGGGACCTTTTGCATGCTAAGCGAGTGCCTAACCGACTGGGCTCCCCAGCCCCCATGCCAGCCTGGTGGTTGGCCACACACTAGGCTTCTTGTTCTCCAATATTTTTCTACAGCTGAGGTAAAAACAGTTGGAGCATTTATCCAAGTGGTTAGCGTTCATAATTTTTCCAGAGTCGTACACTCTTAAAACAAAAGAGTGAAATCCACTCAAGTTGGAGAAGTGCATTTTCGACACCGTAAAGGCATGCATATGTACTCAGACTGAGTTAAAATCACCCGTTTGGAGTGATCCTGTCGGAGGTTTAACACACAAAGGATCCACTCCAAAAAGAGAAGTGCATTTTCCAGTCTGGAGGAGTGAAATCCACTCAGACTGAGCTAAATTAGGAGTGTTTGTTTTAAGAGTGTAAAGGGTACACCCAGGAGAGGAGACGAAACAATGTTGAAAAGGAAAAGATGAGCAAGCAGACAGCCGTGTCCATTCAAAAGTCTGAAACTGGCCGCTGCAGTCGGACGGGAGGCGTCAACAACACAACCAGGGCCTGATTTCCCGCAGGGCAAACGGGGCACGTGCCCAGTACCCCCATGTTAAAGGGGCCCCCAAACTTTCTTCATGAACATTTAAACTCAATACAACTGCCTCGAACTTTTTAATCTGAAGTAAACCAAAAAATTAAATTAATGAACAAAAGTTTACTATGAAATTGTGTTTAACCTCTGAATTAATCAATTTACACCAAAAAGTTTGGGGGGATTAAGCAGGCTAATTGCTTCGGCTATTTTTTTGGTAAATACTGTAAGATCAGAAAATACATGTAAATATTTTATCGAGGCATGTTTCGGGGCCTCCAAATTTGCTCGTGCCTGGGCCCCTAAAGTTGTAAGTCGTGCCCTGAGCACAACGCGAGGAGGAAGAAAGGATACTCCACAGTTTAAAATGGGAACCCTGAGCGGCATGTTTGCGAAATGATTCTCTGTAGGCTCTGTTGACTTCAAGCTTCGAATAATGGAATAGAACCTTTCTGTCACATATCTGGGGAAAATAGCATCTTTATTTAGCCAAAAGATCAGCGCTCTCATTTCTTTCGATACAACAGTTGGACAAAATAAAAGCCCTAAGTAAAGCCTTGGTTTACTAGCAGTCCGGTGACAGTGATTATTTGTAATTAACTTTTTTTTATTTTGAATGATCTGGTTGTTCCTTACAAAGTCACTGAAGATCTCATCTACCTCCATTGAAAAAAAGTAATTTTCGTATTCCACATGACATCCTGACTACTCTTGTTACACAAAAAGCAAAAAGAAAAAAATCACCCCCCGTACAGATAAAAATGGTGAAGCCAACGTTCCCTGACGCACTCCAGGCGGCAAACTATAGCGGTGCTGAACATGGTCATGGCTGAAGGATGGTCAACGCTCCCTAGGAAGCCATATTATCACCAGACTGCTAGGAAACAAAGGCTTAAGGGTCTTGTATGGTAACAGATCTCAATACAATTCCAACAGGGAAACTCTTGTTTTAAATAAAGTATACCCCTGTTTTTAAATAAAGTATACGACATGTACTCACGAAAACTTACCAAAAAATACAGAAGAAAGTTATTTTGCCACTTAAATAACCCAATAAGTATAATTTTAAGTATATTAATGAGTTATAATTTTTAGAAAAAAATTGTTTAGATATTCAATGTCATTAGTGCTGCAATCTGTAGTCTGTTAATAATTACTAAAACATTATTTTAATTATAAATCATTAATATCTTTAACATGATACTTATTAATTATTTTAATGGCAAAATAAATTTCAAGTAGGTAGTCCAAAGAGGTGATCTGATATTCCGATCACTATAAGGTAAGGCTAAGTGTGAGCAAATAAAAGGCATGCAGGTAGTGACGCAGCAGACTCATCCTGGAATAAAAGCCACAGAACTGAACTGAAACTCTGGAAGGAGCATCCCATGATAAGCTAGTGAAGCCTATTTTTGGGTCACTTGGCGACAGCTTTAAGGAGAATATGTGGCACATTTGGCATAAAATTGCCTATAACAATTGACACTTGACTTGACAGTTTGCATTTGATGTCGCCAATCGCTCGCCAGAGAATAGTGCTCCAAGGAATTTAAGTTTTAAAGATTGTTGCTGCAATTCTATTTTTTTAAAAGTTCATGTTTCCGAAACTTTATTATGTAAAGAATCTCTTAAAGCAATAACATATAAATTTTCTGTTTAAAAAATTAGTGAAAAAGTTGGTTTAACTGGTTGGTTAAAATGCCTATTTAAACAGACAAAATATAGGATTGGCGGCAAAAGTCGAGTTGCTCTTACTGGGTTGGCGGGCTTCACCGACTCTATTGGCGAGCGTTTCGATGCTCCTTTCAGAGTTTTAGTTCAGTTCAGCGATAAAAGCCCTACAGTAAAACTCATACTAAGTTTGCAGTATAGAAATGTTCTACGAGAAAAAAGGTAAATAGTTCTCATTTTTGAGTGCGAGAATCGAATAAAATAAGGTATTTCACCCACTCAATAAACAAATATTTTTTTCAAGGCATATTTTTATTAGTTTTTGCTTCAGTTAGAATGAAATGTTAATTATTTTTTCTTCCATTTTGACGTATCAGAGCGCATGAATTCAGATGAACGTATCGCAAAGGAGCAATCAATCAGAGCAGGCAAAATTTCGGGGCCAGCAGCGTTGTTAATGCCGTTTCCTACGCCTAGAACATTTCAATGCTGCAAACCTACACAACAAATAGCACTTGTAAAAAAACACTTTTTTAAAAAATCGGTTAATTTTACAGAAAAAAATTACATTTATAAAAAATACTGTTATTTTCTTCTATAAAAAATAAGCTGTTGAAGTAAAAACGCTCTTTTCAGTATATTTTTTTGTCGTGTCTATGACACTGGCGAAAAGTGAAAGTTAAGCTAAATGAAACCATCAAACCATGTGTTTTGATGAAAATGTCTGCAATTTTTTTGAATTACTGTCATAAAGATAAATTAATGATGGCAGAACTCCAATGTCTCTCAAATTGGCACTTATTGCCGGGCATTCAAAAATGTGGTTTGGTGTAAGCTGAGTATCTGGGCAGTTGTCACAGTTTCTATACACCTTCCTGCCCTCTTTTGTCTATCTTCATGCCTCTGTGGTGATTGGTTCTTAGTCTTGCAATAGTTTTTGTGGTGGATCTATCAGCATTTAAATAACAAAGAAGGTGCTTCTTTTGAATAGAATTTTCTATCAATATATATTTAGCGATTGCATTTGCATCTTGGAGATAAACTTTATTATTACTAATGTGGAGATTTCTGGCTTCCTTTTACCGAATTTACTTGAATGTAACTAAAATTGAATACTTTAAGCACTACTCAAAAGAAAGTTCAAAGCAAACTAAGTAACTTACTTTTGTGTCTTGGATCTTAATAAACTATTTCACTTCAAAGGTAAGACCATAATCCTTCTATAGAATGGGAAGGATTTGAGTTTGGTTAGCTCTGTTTACAAAGCCAAATAATCGAGCTGGAGTGGAGCACAAGGTCGTTATTTTACTTTCTGGTTTGAATCTTTTTGTGATAGATTGGAAGGTAGGTTTGAAACGTTTGAAACGCCTTAAAAATTGAAAATAAAAAAGTTTTAAATAGTAATATGTCCTTTTTATTAAGGTATAATTGAATCCTTGATTTTTTCGATGGTTGTTTAGTCAAATTTTAACCATAGATTAATTTTAACTATGACTGTGTAAAATTTCCAAGGTGAGGATTATGACGCAATCAAAGAAAATAAACAGTCAAAAAATCTGTTTAATAGCATACTTTTTTAAATATAACCTGTAGAACTTCAGTAATTATGTGTTCATAGATATTGTAAGCAAAGAAAAACCTCATTGCCTTGTAAAAGAGTGAAATGTCGCACACGATCAGAATTCTTTACGAAGTTGCTGTTCCAAGTTACCGGTCTCAAAACCAACTATTTAATGTACTGTATAATCAAGTGTGTTTTTCACAAATTAGGACCTATTCTAAACTTTCGAAACTAAACCGGCTTCAAAAGTCATTATGCTCGAAAAGCAATTCAAGTACATATTTTTTTACTTATATTTATCTTGTCCACCTTAACTTCCTAAAACAGCATTAATCATTTTTATATGTAGGTAGTTTAATTAAAAATTTGTTTTTAAATGATAACAATATAAGGGGGAGTTTACAAACAATAGTTGATTTTTCTCTGAGCTTCATATCACGGCATAGCTATGATATTAAGGCTGGTCTGTTAATTGGCTACTTTTGGCGAGCTTGATAGTTTCGCTATACCCATAGAGTTGTATGAAATTGAAATGTAATGGGGAATGTTTACCATATATGGACATTTTGGTTGCTTGGCAATGTGACTCAAATCATTTCTGTCTAGATCATAACTGTTCCAAATTTGCTGCATTTTTATTACCTGTTGCAATTCAAGCAATGTTACAGTGGTTAACCTAAAGAATCGTGGCCGGATTTGCTTACTTTTTAAAAATCTGGCCAAGTCGAAATGACACAAAATGTCCGACCAAGAAGATAAACTTTTGCGTAGGTACCAGGAAGAATTCATTAAATTGCAGACCAGATTCATAAGAAACGTGGAACGTTAAAATGCTGAATAATTGATTTTTAAAAAGTAAATAATTATTTAAAATTGTTACCTTATTAATATTCATAAAATATTTGTAGAAAAAGCTTAAGAACTATATGCTAATTTTGCCAAAGGTTGCTATAATACTAATTCTTAGGGGTTACCAGATTTGGCGTAAAATTGACGGACACTATTCTTTAACTTGTCTGTAACAGTTATAATCATGTTTTTGGTTGAAACAGCTCAGGCTAAGTGGACTATAAAATTACTTGATGGTCTCATTGCTCATGCCCTGTAGACTTCTCTATGAGCAACAGCTATGATACAATGGCCGGTCTTGATTTGGAGAAACGTAACTAAGTTAGGAAAATGCCCATGTGGTAAACATTCCACTTCATATTTCATTCAAATTGATTGGCATAAAAATATGACTACCAATCCTTCATTAAAATTTCAAAATCGCCAAGTTGTAACTCATAACTGTGTCCTATTCATCAAAAAGGAAAACACATTTTCCTGATCATAAAACTGGGATTTTACCTTGTGTAATCTAGCTTAAAATGCTTTAAAGCATTGCACTTTTTAGATTGTAAGTTTTAATAGGATTAGCTTATGCTTTCTATTCCTTTAATATTTGTAAACAGTTTACTACATTTCTTATTTTTGTTGTTTAAATTTCTTGTTTACAGATAGGACTTGGCCTCATAATCCTGACCTGCCCAGAATTGAACAAAAATATTCATCATATAGATTTAGTGCATTATTAGTTCAACCAAACCAATATTTAACATTAGACAACAACTACCTTGGTCCCTTGTATTATGAAAACACACGATGCTATCTTCTTATGACTTTTCTTCATAAATTATCTTTCTAAAACTAAACTCCTCAGCAAAACAGCCCATCAGTGGGCCAAGGCCTTCCGTGCCCATTCCAGCTTACGTGGCCAAGGGCTCTGGGGTGCTAGGCATATGTCCCGTGGTCAGCCTCACACGGAACCCCCTGTGTTTAGTTCCCATGCATGCTTGGTTCTCTGTTTATCAACCCACTTAAGGGATAAAAGGATGAGTCAACCTCGTCCAATCCGAGACTCGAACCCAAGACCTGAGCAATGCCAATTGCTACCATTAAGCTACTGACCTCACTATCTTCTTAAGACAAGGCTTTTCTTAATAAATTATCTTCCATATTGGTTATTTATTAAAAATATCATTTTTCCAGGTCATGGCAACCACATCTATTGCAGTGTAAAGCTCTTCCACAGCTCTAACACCCATTTTGCTAGAAGTAGAACCGACCTCTACAAAGTTCTTGGAGTTTCCCCTAATGCAAGCCAAAATGAAATTAAGAAAGCTTATTACCAGGTAGAAAATTGAATGCTTAAAATTTAGATGAATTAAATTTTTCAAGAAAAATTCATGTATTTCCTGTCCATCTTTAATTTTTAGGTCATACTTCCTCCTTTGATTTTAAGCTTATAAAATAGAAAGTTAGAATAAAATTTCTTAAGAAAACCCATTTAAGAAAATTTATAAATTGGTTTGAATGCCATTTTCCACTATTATAAAGATTTTTTTTTCTATTATAGCTTGATCTAAAAATTCCCCAAAATGGGTGTTTTTACTTATATTCAAGTGTTTTCTTTTTAACTTTTCTAAACTAGGATTTGCTGACCACTTATATAATAAATTAAATTTTATTTCTTGAATTGAAATTAAAATTTAATGTATGTAGTATTAAAGCTTTTATTAATTTTGTTCGGATAACTTTAACCGCAGGTTATTTAAAAAAAAATCCTCTATTCAGGTTTCTACAATTTTCGGTTTGATATTTTGCATTTGCACTGTAAAAGTTTCTTTAATGGTCAAGGTAGTAAACTATCATACCTTACAAATCTAATAAAATAATTGGTATTAACAGGGTTTCTACACCAAAATGAAATGTCACTAATTCATGACTTTTGATAACAAAATTTACCCATGTCCAAATTCATGACTTTTCATGAGCTCGGAGACCCTGTATAAAATAATAATATATATATTTTATTAATATATTTGTCTTCCTATGTGTTATTCTAGCTAGCCAAAAAGTATCACCCTGACACAAATAAAGACGAATCAGCAGCCAAGAAATTTCAAGAAGTTTCAGCAGCTTATGAGGTAATTTTTAATAAATATATCTATTGTATTAAAAAACTTTCCTGAAAATTTCAGTATTTTGTAAATTTTAGGTCATTAAAGACAAAACCAACAGTATTTGAAGGATTTAAAACAACTATAAGCAAGTAAAAAAAAATATTAATGTTATTAGTTAGTTTTCTTTATCATTTATAAAAATAGTTATGAACATTGTAATGATCATTTCATATTAATATTTGCTATAGTCCTTTTGATTACAACACAAACTTCTCTTATCTAATGGGACGTTGCGCTGGCTGGCCGAGATTTGAAGACATCTTAGGTGTAATCTAATCTTAATTCATCTTCCCATTTTGATCAAAATTTAATCGTCATTATTAGAATCTGTTATTTTAACTTGTTATTTATTGAAATTTTAGTTTAGTTTTGCCGAATTACCATGTCGCATTCTCATGACGGCCAATAATTTTTTTGCATTTTGCGAAAAATGTGACCGCAGATTGATCCCTGGTGAGTGTTAGTTTTCCCCCAACCTACTTGGGTTTGAAAAGCAGTTGCGATTCACCTCAAAGCAGGGCCTAAAACCAGGTAGGTTTAAAACAGCCTCACTCGCATTGTTTCCTGGGAAAAACCATGAGGTAGTAATAGAAGTCAAGCCTGGTCTGTAATTATAAGGACTATAATTTGTTGATTAGAAACTTCTGGATGTTTGTGCCTTGTTATTTTAAAGACATCATGGCACAAATTTGAGGTGTATGTGGTTAATTTACAGAAGTTCTAAATGAACTGAAATTGCCGGTTTCTCTGTTTCTCAACCCTTTAAGACCAGCTATCAGATGGCGGTGCTTTAAGTTAATAAGACTAAATTTAGAGTTTTATCGAAAAAATGCCTTAAACAGCACCAATGCCAGCAACTCCTTAAAAAGAAAATATTTTTTTATTCAAATAACAAAACTTCCAAGTCAGCTGCTTCGATATCGATATTTTGATAAAGTTTGAAATTCTTTTATACCTTCATGATCATGATAGCTCGGTCTTAAAGGGTTAACAGGAGCCTTTGCAAACAGACACACATTGTCAGCATGTCAATACCTACTTTTTCATTTTTAAATAATTCTTTTGAATCAAAATAAATGAAAAGTTGGTTAAAAATCCTACTGTCCACTTGCAGGTTCTTGGAGATGAGACCAAGCGCAAGGACTACGATGCCTGGGGCACCCAAAGTGACAACCCCTTCAGCGGTGGTGGTACTGGCTCCTCGGCCAACGAATTCAGGTTCCATTCCAACGTTGACCCTGAAGAACTTTTCCGCAGCATCTTTGGCAACATCAACTTCAGGCAGAGGATGTCGGATTTCGATTACGCGGAAAACGATTTCGGGCATGGGGCTTCGGAGCATGTGAGTATTGATAGACCTAACCTATTAAGGTCTCAGCAAAATCCTACACTTATATTCTTCATCTAAACATACTTTTCATATAAATACATACTAAAAAGTACGATTTGTAAAGTAATTAAAAAAAATTATGTATAATAGTTACTGAGAGACATGCCTTAAGCTCTAAAAATACACCTTTTTTTTGTGTTATCATTGAAAAAAAAAGCTGTATGACTTATTTTTGTAGTTTTCATTTGAACATTGTTTTTAATGCAAAATGCCTTTAAAATTAACTATTAAAAGAACTTTTTGGAAAGTTTAAAGAATTAGTAAAAAGTTATTTTTTTAAGGACCCCAATATCGTATTGACCTTTGTTCAACTTCATTTTTTTATAGAAATAAATAACTGATGTCTGTAATCAAATTTAGATACCTGATTTTTGGAACTTTTTTTATCAGACCAGGTCAATTTAGAAATTAGTTAACATGTTAATTTTTTGTGGAGAATTAAAAAAAAATATCCTAGAATGGGGGACCCCAGGTTGCAAGAGGCAAAAGGTGCTGTTTGGTGTTATACTTGCCCTTGAATTTTCACTTGAAGTGATATTTTAAACTTGGAAACTATTTAACAATACTCTTTAATTATGAGGTTATAAAAGATAAACTTTTTTGTTTGAGAAATGAAGTTTTTAATCCTTTCAGTCAAAATGACTATTTGGCATCATCATTTTAGAAAAAATTCTGATCGTCTATAGCCATTTATGATCTTAACAGCACATAATTCGATTCTTTTAACTTTTTTTCTATTAGAAAATATTTTTTCTTTATCCCAATAGATGTCAACCTTATTATTTTTTTTAAAAAATTATGATCAGAAACATGATGATGCCAAATGGTGCCACTGGGACTGAAAGGGTTAAACAGTAAAGATATTAGATTTTGCATTCTGCTTCAGTTTTGATCACCCCTTGAAGAATGCAATATAATATTGAATAATTTTTTGATTATTTAGATGTTTTGTGTGCCCCTTTTATTATAAGAAAAATAGCCAAGGTTAGTAGTAACTAAATGTACCTAGGTAATATATTTATCAATATTTTATTAGATTTACTATTATATATGGATGTAGCAGTTATTCAACTTAGTACAGTATGTATATTAAAGATGTCTTGACTTCTATTTAATAAAACACTTTTTTTTTCTCTATTGGCAAGAGACTAAAATTATTCCTACAAATTATTTAAGGATTTTCTGATGGAATGTAAGCTTAGATGAAAGCCTTAGCTTTTATATCCTGTAAACTAATGTTACTAACTTACTAAATAACCAACAAATTTAATTATGTTCAGTAAATTATTGTTTTTTCATTATAACAAGTGCACTTATAAAAAAAAGGTTCATTTTATACATGAAATAATGAACTTGTGCAGTTATTAAAACTAATTTTCGAACATTTTTAAACAAACGTTGCAAGTTAACATTACATTTATCATTTGCCAACGTGGTTAAATGTAATTGAAGAGGTACGGACTGGTCTAGTTTTGATTCAGGAACCTCTTGCTTTCGTGCCCAATAGACTACTGAACCGTCTATGACAAATTAATTACTTGGTTTCATTTCAAGGGCTAGTATTAGGCATTTGTGCTTACTGCCACTTATTAACTTGTTTTGGGGATACAGTTACAACTTGAAAAAAATATTGGCTATTTTTTTCCCAGCAATTTATAACTTTGCCCCAAAATTCTGTATTTGGGGATAAGGTTATGAATTGTTTTAAGAAAAGTTAATTAATTATTTATCATTTTGTTCTACATTCTAGGTTCAGCTAGACCTAGATTTCCACGAAGCAGCCAGAGGCTGTGAAAAACGTCTCCAAGTGAACATTGTGGACATTTGTCCCGATTGTGGAGGTTCTTGCTGTCTAAAGGGAACTAAGATGGTGCGATGTGACCACTGCAATGCTACTGGAATGGTGAGTGGAGAGTCGGATGGTTGTTTGGGTCAAAAATGACCATTTTCTGTTTTTATTTTTAATCTGCATATCTATAGCTTTAATTTAAGATCAAGTTTATAGTTTTCTGTTAAGTGGTTTTCTTTTTATAAGCATTTTTCAGAAACTCTGTGTATCAGTTCTTACCTATAATTTAATTTCCTTTTGCGTTTCCTGAAATATAAAATTTTTCAACAGTTAGGAACATTTTCTCAGGAACTATAAAAGATATCAACATGTTTTGTTTTCTTATTTCTTCCCCTATCTAGCTATATGTAAGGAATATAGTATAAAAAACTCACAATGAAATCTCATATAGTTCCTAAGAAAAATGTTCCTAAAGTTAGTAAAATTAACATGGACGAGATAGAACCCCCCCCCCCCCCCTAAAGGATACAACTAATTTACCTTTATGGTTGGGTAACAATTTGACTTTTTCGTGTGTTTATTTAATATGCTGTTATATTTCAGTCTTCAAAAAAAGTATATTAGTGATTCTTAAACAATAATTGTATGACGCTGTTAATATAAAAACTAAACTATTAAATTTGTTCTCAATGCAACATCAAATAAATCTAGTCTTATTGGAGCAAAAATATTTGATTTTCATTTTTCCCAACTAAAAGCAAATTCGGTAAACCAACATGGATTATTGTATTAATTAAATTTTAGAAAAAAATTATTTTAAATAGCGTGTTTTATTGTGGAAATTAGACATACACACCCTTTTAAGTTTTGTTTATGTATAAATCTTGTGTTTAAGCCATGCTAAGTAAGTGGCATTTATTGTAACGAATCTGCTGCTATTTTTTATATTATTTTTGAAAGGTCCATTTTTTGTTGCTAATACAGTATTTGAAGAGTTGTCGCAAAGAATTCTTTGAAACAGACCCTTTTTTTTACTTTTGATTCTTCATGCATATATATTAAAATTTTATCATTAGTGTGTTAATCATATGGGTTCACCGATTTAACCATGAATTGGCGACACTTTTGGCTAATTCATGTTTAAATGTTGCCAAATGTATGATGCATGTTTTTAACAAAAAGTTTTTTAATTTCTTATTAATATATAAACTATTAACTTAGTAGTGCTTGAGTCGTATTGGGACAAGACCTTTTATTGTTTATTTCAACTATTGTGATTGAGGTTATTGGGTGCTAAGCAAGTATCCTGGTTAGGGGATTTTGAGGCCAATTGGTTAAAGCATTCGCCTTCCATTAGAAGGTCCCAGGTTTGTGTTTGGGCATTGCCAAAATAACTGCCAACCTACAAACAGTCCATGCAACCAAAAATGTCTGACAAATAATACACTGTGTAGAGAGAGTGCTCGTTAAATATACCCACCAAAGTCCCAATGCTAAAGGAATAGCTTTTAGCTCTGGCTGCAAAACGTTTCCAACCTTGTAACAAGTGTAATCTTATGCCAGCCTCTCCAAAGCATATCCTAGACTGCTTGGATCTAGGTTTAAAAGACCTCCGTTCATCTCTACTTCTTGTAGTTGACTTTGCAAGAATACATGGACTCATGGATCAGATCTAGCTGTTACTGTTACACTAAAAGTGTTCAACTAAAAATGTATGCATCCATCAGGGAATGGAAAACAAGTTTTTTTTAAAAAAAATCAGTTTCTATTTATTCATTTTATAAACACATAACATTTTCCTAATCAATATTGCATAAGAAAAAAAGGAAGTGGTCGGTTTACAAATACAAAACTAAAATAAAAAGATACTCATCTTTCATTATCGTCGTACACCTGACCGCCACTGACCAGTCGTCCATGAAACAAACTGGATTCAACTTTATAAATGTCGAGTACTTCATAGTTTACTAAAAGTAAGGTAAAGAAAAAGTGCAAAGTCTTAAGGATGTGCTGACTATTGAAACCACCCCAACTTCAATTAATTCAAATCAGTTCTTTAGCTCCATAGTTTTCACTTCAAGGAAAAATGTACTAATACTTATGCAAATCAGCAAGTCAACAGTCATTCGATTCGCAGACAACACAACTCTTTTTTTAAAAGGTAAACAAAATGGCGATGTTTTGGTTTCGTTAAATTACGATGAGTAGATTACTACAACTATTTTGTTAGGGCTAACAGTTACTGGGTCATGAAGTGTGTTTAGAAACAACAATTTTTTATTGGCAAGAACCCTAATGAAATGTCCATCTTTTCCCAGGAAACCATCTCCTCCGGGCCTTTCATCATGAAGTCCACCTGTCGCAAGTGCCAGGGCACTGGGATGTTCAACAGGTACCCTTGTCCCAGTTGCGCGGGGAAGGGTTCAAGTGTTCAGCGCAAGACTCTACTTATCAACGTGCCTGCAGGTATGCAGTCCTGGTGATTTATATGTATTTTGTAACTCCACAGTCTTTTTACCTTTTTATTTTAGTGAATGTAAAGCTATAGTCGAATTTGTGTAACTTCAGTCCCCAAATTTGTTTGACAGTCAGTTTTGATAAAAATGTTTGTTAATATTAAAATTGTGTAAATATTAACAAAAATTAAGCATTAACATAGCCAAAATAATTTTTATTACCGTTTATACTATGTGTGCAAAATACGCATCATGATAGGAACTCGTGATAAGAACTATCAATTAAGCATCATTATGGGGATACCGTGAATAGATAACAATCCTATTTCATCTTACAATTTAAATGCTTTTGTGTTTTTATTTTTAAGAGATGGTATATAAACCCTAAGTTTGATCAAAATTAAGTTTGTTTAAGGATTGGGATTCTATTTGAACAGTTAAAAAAAATTGCCTATTTCTCTCTTGATTTAGTGTGTAAAGATACATAGATGATTCTAATATGTGTATCTATTTTAAACAGCACCTACCACCCTATTTTGTAGCTAACCAGCTACCTTTCCCTGAACTGGGATAATATTGTGACAGGGGTGGCAAATCAATTGTAGCCTACATGCAACAAATCTTAAAATCAGGCCCTGGTTGAGGCATATTTTATAAATTATGTGAAACACTAACATCTTTCTTATTAAGCGTTTTTGTCTTGAATTTTCAACAGGAGTGGAAGACGGACAGACTGTTCGAGTGAAAGCTGCGAGACAAGATGTTCTTGTCACATTTAGGGTAAATATTTTAACACATTTCTTTCAAGCTATGCTCTTTGGTTTGGTTAGCGTTATTTTGTTGTGGCGATCCTTAGTTAAATTAATTTCTTTCGGCACCCTATTTTTAACCCCATTTGGGGAAGTGAAACTTTTGTGCACTGTTCTTTTCTTTGCACTCGAATCCTGTAAAATTATGAACAAAAACCAAAGATATGTCTCTCAAATTTCTCACCCAATCGTTTAAATTCTTATATTTTTTTTCAACCAATCCCTGCATTATAAAGGCGGGACAAATTAATTCCCTAGTGAGATACAAACCGAACAATGCATCACTTTTCCCCTACTCTCAAGGCAAAAAGACTTGTGATGTCCTGAATCATGATTTTCTTATTGTTATATAGTTAGTGCTGTGGTTAGCTGAATTAAATACTACAAAATAACCTTCTGATCATTTTTACCATTCGTTTTCTACAACACCACCAGTCACTTTGCCTCAGTGTCATAGAAATATTTCAAATTGAACAAAACAATTGAACAATTTTGTAAACAGCAACCCTTTCAGCTTGTTTGGTAGTTTTGACCACCATATCAGTGTCCAATAGGTACTGGACCCTAGTTTCCTAGGTTTCTTGGACATCATAAAAAGGCTTTCAAGATAATTGTTCATTCAAAAATGGTAGCTTTCGTAGGTATGCTAAGGTTTAAATTTTTTAAAGTATGTAATTAAGTTTATCTTTATTTTAAATTATCTTTAAATGTATTCATTTATTGAGAGGCAATTAACCCGGGAGCAGGCGCGGGCCATTGACGACATTTTTTCGGGGATTATTTTTTTAATGGTATCTCTGCCACAGATAAATTTAAGACATAAGTTGATCGAGGGACTTTTTAACCAATCCTAAATGTTTGGAAAACTTTTTTTTAAAAAATTGGTAAAATAAGGATATTAGTTCTAAAAACATCCTTGGAGTTATAAAATACCCCTGTGGCTTTTACCGAGTTATGTAATGTTACACACCCCTAGTTTCATGTTGTTTACTATGATTAAAGTTAAGCATCTTATAAATATCAGTGTTTTCTTATATTTTAAAGGATCAATTTATGAACTATTTCCTGACAATACATGTAAAATTAGTAATACATCTGAAAATGAAATCTTGGAACATATAATTTTAACTTGCCCTTTATTACGAAACTTTCAGAAGAAAATACTCAATCTATTCTAACTATTTTCCAGCTTTTTTAAAATTTCATAACAAAAACTATTATAATGTTTATATTTTAAATATCAGCTGTAAAATTCAGACAATATTCATACTGAGCATCGATGAAACTGTCAATTAGTTTACTTCTGTGAGGTATTTTTTATGTATTTAAGTGTTTGTTTATATTTCATTTGTTGTTGTTTTTTGTAATGTAACCTTATAATAGATTTGTTACTATTATGCAATGGCATTATTGTAAAATAATATTGTCTATAGATTTTGTCAACCATTGTAAACGGGCCAAGGCCCAATGCAATAAATTTATTATATATCTAAATATCTGCATTGCTTCTAGGTACTTGAAAGTAAGTACTTCCGAAGAGATGGGGCTGATATTCACACCAATGCCACCATAAGTGTGTCCCAGGCTCTTCTAGGCGGAGAGACCAAGGTGCAGGGATTGATGAACGAGATCGTAGTCCAGGTATGCTTACTAAGAAATGTATATGTCATTTATAAGACATGAGAAACTAATATGTTTGTTTATTTGATAGAATTGTTACGGTTGCCACAGTCCTTGAAAAGTGCTTGGAAAAAACCCATTGATATTCAAGGTCTTGAAAGTGCTTGAGAAACATTATCCACCTTCAAAAGTCCTTAATTTGTTGTACTGACAAATTTATCTTGAAGTATTGCAAATTTGTTAATTTTGGTTTTATTAAAAATACTTTTTCAATGTGAATCAGTTCCTATTTGATTTGATTTATTGTTTGTATTATCCCAAGAAGGCAGAGCAAGTGATTTTAGGTTGATTTTTTAATTACCAAATGGTTATTTTAAAACATATATTTAAGTTCATTTGAAAGTTAGAGAGTTCTTAAAAACTATCATGAAATTTAAGTGTTGCATGTTCGAATATACAGTCGTTGAAAATGGCGAAATACATCCTTGAAAAGTCCTTAAAAAGTCCTTGATTTTATTTTTTACCAAAAAGTGTGGCAACCCTGCTCTGTGTTCACCAAATACTAAACCCCTATTTCCAAAATTACACATCTTAGCAAGAAATCTATTTAACAGGAAAAAATAAACTATGTTTATTGTTAAATTGAATTCTATTTTCATGTAAAATTTTAAATTAGTAAATAAAAGTTTAACTCAAAAGGAGATGTTTACCATTCAGAGAGTTCTTTCTATAAAATCAACTCTTGTTCTAATAAAAAGTCCTTGTTAATGAAAAGTAAGTAATTTTTTTTTGCAAAATAGGAAATTTTGAACTGACTGCTAAAAGAATAAGTAGTTTTCATCAAAAGAACTCTGAATTTCAAACAAGAACAAAACTAGTTAGTTAATCACTAGCCAGTTCATTTGATTCTTAGTTAATCTCCATCAGCACTTTCTATTTTATTTGATTCATTTATTTACCTTCGTTATTGAGATATTTAACTTAAACAAGGGGAAAATATTTGTTTAAACACTCTGTAGTACCAAAGATTTGCATCCATTCAACAGACTTAGTAACTCTTCCATCGTTACAACTAATTAGGGTGAGTTGACTCTTCCTTCCATCCCTTAAGTGGGTCAATAAAATGAGGACCAAGCATGCTTGGAAACTAAGCCCTTGTGGTTCCGCGTAATTTTGACCACTTAACTGGATCACATGCCTAGCACCCCAGAGCCCTTGGTCACATAAGCAGAAATAGACACTGCAGACCTTGGCCCACTAACGGGCTGTTGCACCTAGGAGTATAGTTTTTTAGTAGTTAGTTTAGTGGCGTAAGAAAAATCTTTTTTTTGTGTAATTATTTATTCCTATACCAAAACACACCTTAAGTTTTCAGCATTGAAATGTTCAAGGCGGAGGAAACAGCGTAAACAACGCTGCTGGCGACGAAATTTTGCCTGCTCTGATTGGTCGCTCCTTTGCGATACGTTCACCCTGATATTTGTGCCCCCTGTTACGTCAAAATTGAAGAAAAAATAATTAATATTTCATTCTAACTGAAGAAAAAAACTAATAAAAATATTTCTTGAAATAACGAATATATTGATTTATTGAATGTGAAATACCTTTTTTTTATTCGATTCTCGCACTTGAAAATGCACACTATCTACCCTTTTTCTTGCTTAACATTTCTATACTGCAAACTTAATATGAGTTTTACTGTAGTTTATCTTGTTTTAGATTCCACCCGGAACCCCTTCTCACAAGGTGTTCCGTTTTGCTGGCAAAGGAATAAAAAGGACGTCTGGATATGGACATGGAGATCACTTTGTCCACATACACATTGCCATCCCACCGTAAGTCGTGTAGATAAAAACTAAATACCGCAGAAACCATTGAATAAAAATATTACTACGTCTATTTTGATTTTAAAAAATAGCTACAGTAGAACCTCGGTTATCGAATCTAATTAGGAGGTAGGTTGGAAGATCAAGAATTCCAGTTATTAGAGATTTTCCGTAAATTGTGTAAACTTATGGTACGGAAGACTGCCAAAAGTCTTTGGATCTCAAAAATTGTGTTTTATTGTAGATATTACTTGTAGTCTGAGGATTTTACAGTATTCCGGGATTTTTTTTTTTCGAATTTTTTTTGGATTGCTTTAAATTCAGATTTCAGAATCGCTGGAGATTCCAGATTTTTGAATTGCGGAAGTTTGCTGATTTCAATATCGCCAAAGATTGCTCACATAAGAATCGACACAGATTTCTAAGCTAGTTATTTTTCTTTTAACAATGACTTTATTTTAGAATTTTCTTAATGTTTGTTTAGAACTTAGGGACAGTCGGTTAGCTCTGGGACAGACAGACAGAGCTCAGGATAAAAGGGGAGCAGATAATCGAGGTTCCACTGTATTTGCTGTTATGCAATCAAGTTGGCAGCATTTATTAATTAGCTGAAATTTTAATATAAAAAAAAATGTGGATTGTTTGGAGAACGGAATGTTTCCTGACAAGTCATGTACTTCCAAAAGTACACATTTTACAAAAACTGAACTTTTATCTACTTGTTGTTACAAAAAGTAGGATCTGAATTATGTTATTTAATTAATAATGTTGAAAATAATTATAATTAGTTTAATGAACAGAAATGCTCCTGATTACGCAATTCTATCCTTTGAAAAAAACATATCTATAAATAATACAGCTAATATTTCCTCATTGTATACTTAATATTGTAATCAGTTCCAATTTTCTTTACCTTTGTTTGTAAAGATTTTATATATCTATATAATTAGTTTAGATATAGTTCATTCATATTGTTTCAAATAAAAAAGTTGTGAATTTAGCTGGATGGGTCGTTATAGCAGAAAATACCTTTAAAAATCGCTATTTTTTTTAAAAAATAAATTTTCAAAGCACTTGTTATTAGCTAAAAAAAAAAATAAACTCTATTAAGTCTTGTAAAGTAGAGATAATTAAAAAGCTTTAGGGGAAGAACTTGCTAAGTGACAAAAAGGTGTGAACTAGAAAATAAGCTGTAAAGTTTTTCAATTGCACTTAGATACATTAAATACGGCACTTACAAAACGGAAAAAAATATACTTAAAGTTTATGAAAAGGCAAAACTTGTTATCTTTGAAGGAGGGATTAACATATTAATTGACACAAAAGTATATATATATTTTTTTCAAAAATGTTGCTTTGGATGCATGTTCTTCCACTAAACTCTTCAATTGTTCTTTGGGGCTGGGGAGCCCAGTCAATTAGGCACTTGCATAGCTTGCGAAAGGTCCCGGTTTTGGGCCCAGGCGTTGCCAAAATATCTGCCAACCTATAAAACGGCCAATGTAGCCAAAAATGTCTGACGAATAGTACCCGTGTAAGGGAGTGCACGTTGTGGCGGCATTGCGCTACGATTTGATGCAGCGCTAGTCCGACCAGCATCGTCCCACCAAGTGATCCAAGTGTTCTCCCGATGGCAGCACATCAGAACTGGAACTTGCACTCGGCGACCCCTTCGCCCATAACGTTAAATATACTTCAAACTGCATACGATGTTGCCCTTAACGGTTGCGTTGGGTGCCTATTCAGGTGTCGGATAGTCACTTGACTGTGATTCTATATGACGCCTGTCGCCAATAGCCCTTGTGTAGGTCTAGTACGACGATAATTAAAACCTAAACTAATCAATTGTTCTTTTTTGTTTCTTTGCTTAGTTTAAGTTAGTTTATGTTAATACTCCAAATAAATATTTCACCCTTGACAATGGCAAGGTTATTTTTCTTTAGTGCTTATTTCTTATAGTTTGGTAATTGTGATTTAATGGGTTTTTTTTATTGAAGGAAACTGGATGGTGTGCAATACAACCTTATCAAAGCATATGCAGAATTAGAAAAGAATACTCCAGGCACCATAAAGGGCATAGCTACTCCTCAAAGTAATAAGTAGTGTATTTGTTCCTCAGTGTTCTAAAAGCTGTTTCTCTATGGTTTATTTTCCAGTTGCTAGTTCTTTAATTTTACAAACATTTTGTGAGATTTCTGTCTAGCTTATGGCAACAAGGCATGCTGATTTTGCAGTATTGATACAATACTTTTTAATATATGTCTTCCACTTCAAGTATATAAATATGTAGAAATCTACATATTTATATACTTAAAGTGGAAGATATATTCAGTTCTAGTTTCAACTGGTGGTTATAGGGAATATAAATTTTCCAAAGCTGATGAAAACAAATAACCAAAAATATACATTTTGTTTTACTACCTTACCCATTAAATCTGATTTAGCGGGTTGTGTTGTAAAACAAAATGTATATTTTTTGTTATTTGTTTTCATCAGCTTGAAAATTATATATTCGCTCTAACCACCAGTTGAAACTAGAACTTCTCCTTTGTTTTACTTATTGGTAAGAGGAAACTTGTTTATTCTAATAAAAAAAAACAGATGTTTATTTTTGCCATTTTTGAAAAATAAAACCATAAATTTACCTTATCATTTATGTGCATTAGTATTTGTAACAATATTGTAATCAGGCAATAAAACTACCTAATTATAAATGTAATAAAAAAAAGCCCTGCCCCTGGGAAAAAACCTACCTTAAATACAACTATGCCTTAAAATTTATTAAAATTTGCTACAAAAGCCACTTTGAATTTTTAGTTTTAATAAATGTCGTAATGAAAGCCTTATATGTATTAAAAAAAATTATACCAATAATTTTTTTCTCTTAGTAAAATAATTACCAACTTTCTTTCAAAATGCCTTAATATGTATTAAAAATTATACTAATGATTTTTCTTTCTTAATAAAATATTCATTACCTAACTTTCTTCTAGAAATGAAAACAAATGAATTCTCTGGGAAAAATGAAAATAATTCCGATGGAAAAGAAAAGTCCGAAGGTAAAGAAGAAAAGAAAGGAATATTAGAAAAAATTAAATCTGCAATTTTCGGGTGACGTTAAAAGTGCTTAGGACAATAGGTTTATTCAGATTTTGTAGCAAAAATAAAGAAATTGTGCTTGTGTGAATCCTTTGTCTGTTTTATTTTATTTATATTTACAATTTACCTTTTTAGACATAAATGAAATCCTTTAAAAAATTATAAATATGAATCATATTAACATTTATCCATGATTCAAGATATGATATTCTGCTGATGCCCCCTGATCTTTGTCTTGGATAATATATTTAAATTTAGTAACTCTTCACTTGTGCTAGAAATTTTGCCCTTATTTATTTTGAAATTAAGAAATCTTAAACTGGTAATTTACCAATAAAAAGAACTTAGTGGAAAACTGTCAGTGCTAAGTGACAAAAAAAAAAAAGGTGAAACGAGAACAAGAGCCTTATAGTTAGTCGTTTGCACTTGAATCTTGGATGCATTAAAAACGGCACTTTCAAGTGATATATATAAAGTTTATATAAAAGGGGAGACTAGTCGATAAGGCACGTGCACATGCGAAAGGTCATGGGTTCGTTTCAAGGCAGATCATTGCCAAAATAATTTCCGCCCCATAAACGTACTAAGCATCTAAAAAATGTCCGGAAAATAGTACAGAGGTAGTGCACATTAATATGATCCGAATTCGCAACGCTGCGTACCATGTCGCTCCTAAGAGTTGCGATGGATTCCTACTCGGGTGTCTGCTCGATAATTCAACTTAACTCCTATTTTAATGGGAATTCTTGTGGGAGATGTATTTTAGGAGAAAACGGGAAGTAAGTTTTTTTGGTGTAAGGGCGACGACAGCATAATAGTGCAGTTCTGATTGAACCCACAAGATTGAGTAAATGCAAAGTTGGCCTGTTTGGCCGTACTAAAGAGAGGGGAGGGGCATTGTCTATAGAGGACGCGTTTGCATGAGCCATCGAATCCTTGGATTGAAGAGCAAACTCAGCAATTGCAGGGTTCATTGGGAAGTTGAAGGAGGGTTTAGATGGTTCATACCATGGATTTGGCCACAGACTATCATTTGGGTTAGAAATCCTGCTCGACCTCTTTTTTCACCTAATGGGGATTTTGGCATTCCATATGGATTCGATGGCTTATGTAAATGCCCCTATACTGCACTCAAAGTTAACGGTTCAGTACTGAAATATACCGTTTCACTTATCCTGAAAGTCTTAAGAAAATTAAAGGTATATCCTAGGATTATGGAGCCCAATTTGGTCAGGGCCTCCTAAAATTAGGCGAAAGGTCTCAAATTCGGTTCATAGCCAAAATAACTGTCGAGTCGAGCTATAAAAGCCTGTGCAGCCAAAAAGTCCAACGAATAGTACCCTGTGTAAATTGTGTGCACGTTAAATATGATTTCAAGCCACTTATGAAATTACAAGAGAAGCAACGCTTCGTAACTTTAAACGGTCACATGACGAATTCATCTCCCTCCTTCCAAATCGTTACTCCCCAAAATCTTAGAAAAATTGTGATTTTATTAAATGAGAATTAAATTTGCTTTTAAAGATAGTGTGACGAATATTCATGAACTTATCCTAAATCAAATATTTCAGGTATGTTTTGTGTTCCTTTGTTTTGGCTGTGTTAAAAGTACGAAAATAAATCAAATCCGAAGTAGGTAGACGAGAATATTCACGGCACAACTTCAGTTTATTTGTTTTGGTTAGTGATTTGTATTTGAAGGCGTTTCGTTTTTCTGGTTTTTCAATTGTTAAAATGGTAAGACTCATTTAACTTTTCACTAAAATATGTTTTCTTTACTTTGAAACAAAATATTCTACAACGAGGCCAACATATAACATATTATTTAATGGTTTTGTTGTGGTTGTTCTTGATTTCAGTTACATAGCTGTTGTGATTCTTCAAACATCAATTATAATTCCTCAAATTTTAACATGTAATTGAGATTAGACTTTGAAATATACCCATTTAAAAGCATTTTGATCAATTTGACTTATAATATTTCTAATTCCTTTTTTTATTTAGAAATTTCGTTTCTGTGGAGACTTGGATTGTCCGGAATGGGTACTAGCTGAAATAGCAACTTTATCTAGAATTGTAAGTATTTCTTAATTGTGTATTTTCCATTCCAAATTTCTTTAACACTTAAAAGGCAACTGTTGCACATATGTACCAGTAAATAATATAGTAATTTTTCACTACATTTTCTATGAGGGGCTGGGGAGCCCAGTCGGTTAAGCACTCGCTTAGCATGCGGAAGGTCCCAGGTTCGGGCCTGGGCATCGCCAAAATAGCCGCCGACCTATAAACGGTCCGTGCAGCCAAAAATGTCCGACGAATAATACCCCGTGTAAGGGAGTGCACGTTAAATATCCTTCAAAGTCCTAACGCTGCGTACGGTGTCGCCCTTAACGGTTGCGTTGGGTGCCTATTCAGGTGTGGCTCGTCACCTGACTGTGGTTCTAAAATACGACGCCCGTCGCCAATAGCCCTCGTGTAGCTCTAGTGCGACGATAATTCAAACCAAACCAAACATTTTCTATGATGTGTGAATACATTTTATTGTACCAGAATAAAATATTTTCGAGACACAATTGCTTCTGCTGCTCAGGATTTTCCATCACCATTTGGTCATTATTATTGAAATTGACAATGCAGAATGCCAATTGTTTTGAAACATACAGTGGTGGCCAAAAGTGTGGACACTTTTTGAAAGTTTCACGTGTTTCAACTGTTAATTGTGTTCTTGCATCTATTAAATTTCGCTTAAATACAAACATTTTAATTTTAAATTGAAGGTAATTTAATAAAGCATTTCACTAAAAAAACAGAATTAGAGTATCTTTATTACAAATAAAGTTATGCTCATTTTAGTTGAACAAGCAAGCACAATCAATGGATTCTCTTATGCTGAAATTGCAATACAAGTTGGTGGTTTAATGACTTGTAAAACTAAGACAGATCATACTATTAGTTGCATAACTTATTCGTAAAACATATATTGTAATACTGTATTTATTTTTAATTATACATGAAATTACTTTGATGATGATGATGATGGTGTGTCCATGGATATAGATTATATGGGACCAAAGGTCTCATAGACGGCTTCAGCGATCTGCACACAGTGGTCCTCATAAAGATTAAATTGCTTTTAATTTGACATACAATTGTTTAATTTGATATACAAATAATATATTCTGTAATCACACCAAGTTGAAAAATATGAAAATTTCAAAATATGTCCACACTTTTGGCCACCACTGTAGTTCAACTTACATTGCCAAGCAATGAAATGCCCAAAGGTGGTAAACATTCCACTTCATATTTCATACACTCAACAGGTAGGTATGTCAATCCTTGTAAAGCAGGCCAAATGTCTCCAATGATTGGACTGCCCATCATATCATCGCTGTACCCATTGTTTTTCGACACAGCCATAACCTTTGAAATTGCTATTGAACCTTTGACTTTATGTCCACTTTCATTAAAACTTGGTGGACATTGAACTTACCCAGTATGATTACTAGAATCGTTTACTGACTGGAACTTAGTATCAAACTGTTGTGTTTAACCTCATACCCCGCCTAAAAACCAAGCAAATTTCCACACACATTCTTTAGATAAATTGATATAGATTAGATTTCTAAATAGATATTTCAAATGGTAAGAATTTACTGTACGGTCTCTCTTGGTGAATTTTCCAAAATCTCGCCGGTAAAAGTCGGTATTTTGGGGACTTCTCGACGATTACGATTTAAAGAAAATGACATTTTGAACAAATTGACTGGGGAGAAAATGGATTAAAAAAATCCCTGAAATCGTACATAATGTAAAAAAAGACACCAATACCCTTAATCCTAATTGCGCTAACTCGGATAATGGCTGCCAGAACTTCAAATATATTTTGCTAAGAATAAATATATATAAGTTTGTTTAGTTAATATTTGCTAAAAGACATGTAAATTTTTATTTGAATTGAGGTTTTAAAGCCCTAAAAAATGTTTTTTTTTTTGTGTCAGGAATGCAAAAGCAAACCTTGCCAATTTTTCTCAATTAAATAATCTATTCTATTTTTCTATACAGTCTATTCTAACATTTTAAAGCAAAATTCAATTAAAAATTACTGCTTAAGTTACTACTCTTTTTTTTTTTGCAAGAGATCTCCTAAATCTTACTTGACCTTTTGCACAGATTTTTTTATACAAATAAATGACTGATAAATGTAATTAAAGACTGAAAAGTTATTACATATTCAACAGCATATTACACAGCAAGATATATTAACTTCTTAAGACTCGAGCAAAATCCTGCACATAAATTCTTAATATCAACATACTTTTCATACAAATAATGCTAAAAAGTATGTTTTTCAACGACATTTTTTAAAATTATGTTTATAGTTACTTAGGGACGTGCCTTAAACTCTTAAAATACACATTTCTTGTGCTATAAATGCAACAGAAAAAGCTGTATAACTTATTTGTAGTTTACAGATTATTTCAACATTGTTTTTAATGCAAAATACCTTTAAAATTAACTACCTACTAAAAGAACTTTTTGAAAAGTTTGAAATTTAATTTTTTTAAAGAACTCTAAAATTGTATTGACTCGGTTCAACTTCATTTTTTATAGAAAAAAATGACTAATACCTGTAATCAAAGACCGAAAACTAATATTTGGATCTTCTTGTATCGTACCAGGTCAATTTTGGAAGTAATTAACGTGTTAATTGTTTGTGGAGAGGTTTTAAAAAATGTTCCCAAATGGGGATGCCTGGTTGCAAGAGGTTAAACAATATTTAACTATATCTATTTATATATTTTATTTGGTATTCTATTTTCATTTATGTTTTTTTTTCTTTTTAAGACTTCTATAAAGATGAAGCTCTTATGTACACAAGTTGTCAATGGATTACTGGGTACTCCAATTGATGTAAGTATATTTCATCAAAATGAAATATTATTAATTATAATTACAACAAGTAGAAATGCAATAAATTCTTGCAACGCATATATTAAATTCCTTCCAAAGACTTAAGTTTAGAGTTATGTTGTTCTTAAATATTCTTTTTTATATATGTTATATTTGAGGTAAAATTTGGCAATAAGTTTTCATTCAGATGTTTATTATAAAACCTGAGTGATGATGTGTTTCCTGATAGTACTCAGAGGTCTAATTTTTACTTTATATTAAAGAAATTGAAAAACTCATGTACCACAAAATCAAATGTGACTCAATTTGTTATTTTAAGAACTATGCATAAGAGATGTTCTTGTTAGGTTATTTTTAAATTCTTATACCATTTACCTTACCATTGTGAGCATTTCCAATAACTTTTTTTTTTTAATTTTCAGTTTGACAAAATTAGCAAGTTAACAGCTGATGCTAAATATGGTAAATTAATATATTTTGAAATTCCTTTAAAATATAACTTATAATGGATAACACATTTCACTTGCTTATGGATAGTTTACTTTTTTCAACCTATCATTGAATATATTAAAGTGACTCAATGAATGATATTAAATGATTAAGTATTACTAAGACTCAAATTCATCTTAGTGTTTATTCCTCATATAAAATTGCAAATTTTACCTTTTTTTTGAAATTGTACAATTATAATGTAACCAAAAGTTGCCTTGTTTTTTTAAAAAAATTGATAAAAATGTTGTCGCAATATAGCAAGTATCCAGTAAATTACAATTCATTGAAAATAAAGAAACTTACAAGCAAAGTAACTATGGCATAATTTTTTTATAAGTCTGTAAAAAAACCACTATAGAATCCTGAAATACTATAAATTTTTTTCAAAGACATTTCCAGGAAATTAAAAAAAAAAAAATTAAATTTTAATATTTACTGAGGGACCATAAATTTTAATGGATGTTTAGATCTTAAGCCTAAAAAATATACTACTATGAATGAAAAAACAAGATTTGTTAATTTTTTTAATCAATAATCTATTTTAACATTCGTTTAATGTTAAATTTTGTTTCGTTTAATGTTTTATGTTAAAATTTACTATTGAAAAAAAACTTAATTTAAATAAACTTAATTAAAATTTATTTGTCAAAATTGTACCTTTAGGTATTGACCTAACAATCAACAACTTGTGCATTGTAGGAGAACTTAGTACTATAAATAATTGAATATGATATTTACTTTAATGCAAAAATGATAAATATCAACTTATTATGTAATTTTATGTATTTTATTATGTAATTTTATGTATTTTTTATGTAATGTTATTATTATAATTTATTTATGTAATGGTAAGTTTGAACTATATATAAATAAAAGTTTTATTTTTATCTTCTAGAAACATCCGATGTAAAGGCAACTGTTGCTGCACTTTCTTTTATATTCAGCAGTTCTGCTAAACATGGAATCGATGAAGAATCACTATTGAACGAATTGCAGCAGTTAGGTTTGCCTAAAGGTGGGAAGCTAAGATTTTTAGTATGATTGAGTTAAATTCGCTTTTGATGGCGCTTTTTGGCATTTAAAACTTAAAATGCTTTTTCTTAAACAATGAGAACTTTTAAATGAGTACGAAGAAGTATGATTGCTGTAAATTCAGGTTTTTAATTTTTGGCTTGGCACTATAGTAAAACTCGCTAATATAATCTTAATTTATGTTTAGGAGGGAGGAGGGGTAGTTAAGCAGAAAGTAACTCAATGTAAAAAAGAGCAGTTTAATCAAGTAAAGCAAAGAAGTTACAATTTACAAAGAATTGCATGTTCTCATTACCCTCACACTTTTGTAATGGCAAAATGGCGGTTGGGGCAGAATTACAATATGTAGCCGCTAGAGGGCGCTGTCGTACAAGCTTGTATATGACATTTTTGCTGTACAGTATGTTTAGTTTATGCTTGAATTTATTTTTTTCTCTTTTAATCCAACATAAGGCTTTACTGGGTCTTCCGCATTTTTGCCTAAAATTATTTATAATGGGGTTGTTTTAGATGATCGTGTAACTCTTTTATTGTCTTTTTTGTGCTTCCTATGATTTCATTGGTTGTTTTGATTTTAATCTCAAAATGAGTGTTCCCTTGTCTGCTGTGTTCCATTTTAGAGTTCTTTAGGGACAACTTATTTTCATTCCTGCTATTTATTAAATTTTATCAGTCATTTAGATCAATTTAATTTAAGTATGCAAAGCCTTTCCAAAACGTCATTGTTGTTGAAAACTATTGAGATAGTATTTTGTCTTATGCTGAAAAATTGAACAAAATTGTAGGACAGCAATTTAACTTGATTTACAAACAGAGAAAAGCTTTAGTTCAACTAAAAGAAAAATTTGTACATAACATTATTAAAAATTTTATTTTTCAAAACAAATGTAATTCCTGAAAGCCCAAAAATGAAAACAATTTTGCTGGAACTGGTGACACTCACATCATGAAACATGCACATTCTATTCAAAATAATAAAGCACATTTTCCATGTTAAAAATCGAATAGAGTTGTAATGCCTGCCATTGTACCTCACACAACTGTATGAACAAAGTTTCCTGTGTTCCACATTGTAATATGTATTATTCTTATTTTCTTTTAATTGTGCTCTATAGTGACTTAAATCTTGTTTGATAATGATTAACCCTTTCAGTCCCAAATACACTTTGGCAACATCATTTTAGAATTTTTTTTCTAATTGTCTATAGCCATTAATGATATAAGAAAGCACTTCATTTGATTCTGCAAATTTTTTCTGTTAAAAAATATTTTTTATTAATCTCAATGGATGCCAGTTCTATTATTATTTTTTAAAATTATGATCCGAAACATTTGGCATCCCAATAACTGAGAGAGTTATAAAATGTTTTTTTTTTTTTGTAGAATCTACGAACGCTCTAGGTAAAGTATTTTCCGAAAAGTTTCCACTTTTACAAGAAAAATTGAAGAGTGATTCTTTTAAATGTAAGTATATTTTAAGTGTGAATAGGCTTTCCCATATGATACGTAATATATGAGAAAATTATTACAAGATTTTGTTTTAAGTGCGATTTTAATTTTGTGAATTATAATTTTCAAATAAAAAAGATATGGTTTATTATTAGAGCCTTATATGCATATCCTTTATGTACTTAAAGCCTTGTGAGTACATAATATGTGGTGTTATACTTCAATTTACCCATCGTTTTGTTATTTAGAAAAAACAATTAAATTTAAAGTTTTTTTTTTATAAACATGTTTTTAAACGCACTATTGATTACTTATAATAGAAATGAAATTATAAAATATTTAATAGCCTTATATTCCTAGTGTTGAATATTTGTCATGATTAATTTTTGATTGCTAGTGCTGCTTAAATAGATCATGATTTACTAAATTTTAGTGCTTTATCTATATGATATATCGCACAAATCTCTATAAAGTAACTCAAATAATAGTTATTTCTTAATAACGCTCTGTTAATGTCTTTCTGATACATAAAACAATTCCCATGTTTTAATAGGCATTGATGGATTCTTTCCCAGAGAAATTACAGGCGCAGCAGACTGTTTTGACTTCTGATCCACTCTTCTCATAACCATTAAAAATAGTCACTTTTTAGTAAGATTTTGCGATGTGCTGTTCGCTTTGGCGGCCTTTCTTGGCCCTCTTTAACATCCATAACGGCTTATGTTTGACTACTTTGAATATTTGATATGAATTAATAAAAATATGAACTTCCTATCTATCTCCTTTTTAGAATTAACTACATAAGTAGTTTGCTCTTCTTTGAAATAGATGTTATTCTACTTCATCTATATTTATATATTTTCTTTTAGTGACCGAAATTCGAAACATAAATTGGCAAGTTAACCATATCCTGTTATCAAGTTGTTTGAAAGAAGTTAATAATCCATCAGTCAGATTAAGTTTTGAAGTAAAAGAAAACAACCAACAAGAATCCAGATTGAATTCATTCGATTTGTCTGCTACCAAATTTCAACTTTTATTGCATGGTAAGTATTAAAGCATGGTTTTATCTATTAAAAAAAGTTATTATCATGGTCTAGTCCTAGGGTTCCCAACCTTTTTTGCATTTGCGTACCACTTGTCTTTTTGAAAAATTTTGGCGTACCACCAGGTCTTTCATTCGACGCGATATAGAGGATCCGGATGATCGTTCCCTTTGTGGATTTGTTCTTTTGGACCCGTTCACTCCGGACCGACCCATTTTTAGCGGTAGCGCGCTCGGATTGGAATGAGTTTGTTTATTGTTATTGTTTTGTTCTCTATGGCTTCGTTTGTACGCATGCTATAAAAATGCTAGTGAATTCCGCTTTCGTTTATATTCGTGTATTATTTTAAAGATGTAAGCGTCAGGAAACTAAACAATATCAAGTTTTTTAGACACTTACTCAAAACAATTCCCATGCATCGGAATTTCTCGGAAAGGACCCGATTTCACTTTCTGCGCAGTGTGTGCTTGTGATATTAAAATTGCTCCTGGTGGTTTAAGTGACATTAAAAATCACATCAACTCGAAGAAACACACTGAAAGTGTTGAAAAAACATCTAAAATTGGGAAATTTCTGGTGAAAACGATAGTATAGTTATAAATGCGGAATTTTTAAAATGTTTACTTTATGAAAATATCAAGAACCACTGTAGGAAATGTTAATTATATATTTTGTGTTGGGAGATAAAAGATGAAAATCGCATCTTTTTTGCTATGGAAAAAATAATGCAAAGTTAGTCAATTTGTTTTTGTATTTAAGTTATTTTTATATGTATTACTTCAAATATTAGTTTTTAAACAAAATTTGAAATCTCGGGGAAATTTTTTGAAAATATTCTGGAAATCAGGGAAATCTCAGGGAATTTTACATTTCAATTTCTGTAGCCACCCTGTTATAGCATCATGTTGCTCACATCACTCACGCGTACCACCTGAAATGTTCTCGCGTACCACTAGTTGGGAACCCCTGGTCTAGTCTATTAAAAAACCCTGGCTCTATAAACCTCCCCAGAGACTATTTCTACTAACTTCAGATTCAACTGGCCATGACTATCTTCAGGGACATCTCCACCGTATGTGTGTTTCGGAGGTGCCTGACTGCCCACTGTGCTCAACTGGGATTTTTATGGATTTTAATTATTTGACAAATTGTGCCTTCCTGACCAATGTTTGTAGTTTTTGACCTTATGACAACTTGAATCAAAAGTTATGCTTTATTGGGCAGCAAGAAGGAAAATGTCCAATAGGGCCAGCTCCCCGACATAAATAAAAATAAAGTATTAAAGCTCATAATAATAGCGACAATATTTCAGTATTCCTGTAACCTTTTTTATGATTTTATTGCTGGATTAAAAAACCTGATGATTTTTTTTACTCTAAAATGTACAGATTTCAAATATGCAATAAAAAAAATACTCAATTATTTAAAAACCTATTTTGATAAAACAAAATTTGAGGCAAGAGGGTGTTTCAATTATAAGATACTTTTATTAACTGTAAATTTTATTTTAGTTTAAAACTTGTAAAAAATGCTGCAAATTAAGTTTTGTTTGAATAAAATTATATAGTTTCTTTTAGTGGTTGAATTTTTTTTTATTATCTTATCTTTAAAATTTGGTTACGATTTTATTAACTGGACAGAGAGGCTTAATAGGCAAAGAGGGCAGGAAGGTGTAGAGAAACTGTGACAACTGCCCAGATACGTAGCTTACACCAAACCACATTTTTGAATGCCCGACAATGAGTGCCAATCTGAAAGACATTGGAGGTCTGCCATCATTAATAGATCTTTTTGGCATTAATATCCAAAAAAATTCCAGACGAAGTTATTAAAACATATGGTTTCATTTAACTTAACATTCACATTTCTACAATGTCATAGATATGACAATTTTTTTTTTAAACATGAAGATAAAATTTTCATGTATGCCATTCTTAACTCTTTATTGATAGAGAAAAACCTAAATAAGCAGACAGCATCTAAGTTTTTAGGTGTACAACATTGCAGGTACTTTCAGTTAGTAAATAAAAACAACTTAGAATAATTGTTGTGCTTATTAAGACGTTCTTTTCTTGCATTTAGAACTCAAGCAAGCCTATGCCATTATGGAAGATGTTAGTCAAGCGTCGTGAAAAAAAATAAAATGTAATGCTATATGTTGTGTGTATTTATGTTGTAGTAACAATTGAAAAACAAATTAAGTTTGATCTAAATCGAGTTTAACCCTTTCAGTCCCAGTTATGCCATTTGGCATAATAATTTTTATGATCATAATTAAAGAAAAAAAGTAATAATAGGGCTGACTTCTAAAAAAAATTTTGTAGTCGAAAAAAGTTTGAAGAATCGAATGATGCACTTTTTGATATCATAAATGGCTGTTGACGATCAGAATTTTTTTTCTAAATGGATGATGCCATATTGTCATTGGGACTATTGAAATTGTTAATAAAGAATTTCTTTTTATTTAAAACAGTTGAAAAACTTTTTTTGTATCATCAAGTGTAGTTTTTACAAAACATATGTAAAAGTAATTAAATTTTAAATTTTAGAAATGAACCATATATAATGAATCGCACTTAATTTATCCTTAAAAGAAAGTGTTAAGTTGATTAAAACTTTAGCTTAGGGAACGATTTCCAACACTAGGAGTTTTTGTACTATGATTATTAGTATTTGCATACAATTTTATAACATTTGCATACAATTTTATAACATTTGCATACAATTTTATAACATTTGCATACAATTTCAATAAACTCAAGTGTTTCCAGTTGAAACTGGTTGGAACTGAATTGAGATTTTAACAGGGACATAATTGATGTTATGAAATTGTGTTATGTTTGTACTGTAATTTTACAGTCTCATGTATGATAATTGATTGTTATGGTTTTGATGAGTAAAACCCTTAAAATTTAAGCTTTAGTAAATTGCCTTAAAATAAACATTCTGATGCTTTTTATGTACAATTCTGTGTAAATATGTATACTTTTATACACATCAAATATGAAATTGTTTGAAGAATGTATTAGCAATTAAAATTGTTTCATCCATCAATTTCGTTTAGCCCTTTTTTGAAAAGTATCAAATTTAGTATATATACAGTAAAACCGACCTTAAGTTTGCAGTATACAAATGTTCTACGAGAAAAAGGGTAAATAGTTCTCATTTTCGAGTGCGAGAATCGAATAAAAAAAGGTGTTTCACATTCAATAAACAATTTTATTTGTTATTTCAAGACATAAATTTATTATTTTTATTAGTTTAGCTTCAGTTAGAGTGTAATTTTAATTATTTTTTCCTTCGAATTTGACGTAACAGGGCGCACGAATATTAGGGTCAAAAGAGCAACCAATCAGAGCAGGCGAAACTTCGGCGCCAGCATCGTTGTTTACGCAGTTTCCTCCCCATAGTACACTTCTCTGCTGCAAACTTAAGGTCCTTTTTACTGTATGTAAAATAAGTCAACAAGGAAACTTAGATAGAATTAAGTCTTTTATTTTATAGCTACGCATCAGGAGAGGTTAGGATTAAGCGTCTAGACTCAAGGATAGTTCATGTCGAAGGACTCCGGACTCCTCAAATATGGCAAAGAATGTCGACCGCTTCTTCACTGACCAATCAGAGTTCAGATTTTGTTATAAGAAAGGTTTTAAAAGGGGCAACTTGTGGGCAGAGGATTCAGCAAAGTTCTGTGGGAACGATCGATTTAGGCGACTGTTTGTCACCAACTGGGTGTAGTTGGAATGTTAAAGTACTAAGTGATATTAAGGATATGTGAAAAGGTAATTTAAAATTATTAAGTTTAAATTGGGGTTAAAATTAAAGATTTTGAGGGGTTTAAGTCAGGATATGCCATAGATATGTTCCTAAATTAAGGAAGTTCAAGCTATTGCAAAGTCAATATACAGTCGCAAACCAAATTAGATTATGCAAGATACTGAAAAACTGCAAACTGAGCCTAAGAACCAAAGTTAAGTTAACACATAAGTTCAACATATTATGCAATACTCTGCCATGGGTGGACAAACTGCAGTAACCACAACAATGAATAAGACCATTTTCGCTCTGGAAAAAAACTGTCTTTGGTTTACTTTTTTATGGGTTAGAGTTGTTGAGTACTTGCAACAATGGTCTAAGTCATTAGTCTAGTTATTGCAGTTTACCTGCTATGGTAGTACTGTATGTGAATTCTAAATACACTGCTCAAAACAATTAGGGGAGCGCATATGGCTTTAACCCTTTCACCCCCAATGATGTTATTTTTAATCACCAGCTTGCGATTTTTTCTGATTTAAGTTAAGCTTGCACTTATGTATTTTTAGATGGAAGAATCATGTCTTTTGAAGAATTAAATAATGTTTGTTTTTATTAAATGAAAAACCTGGTAAAATAAAATTCACTCTAAAATAATTTTAGGAAATAAATTGACTCTGAATTCTTTATGCTTGCATTTTTTAGATGTTTAATAATGGATGTGAGCTATTTTTAACAAATAAAGTTTTGGAAAAAATAGTTTTAATTTATTCAAAAGTTATGAAAGTTATTTTAGTCCCTTAAATTTTAGTTTAAAAATTAAGATTTTCTCTCCTGGATTTTACTATTTCATTCTGGATGCATAATGAATCTATTTAACGAATTTCAGAATTTTATAATATAAAATAAAAAGTCGAGACTGAAAGGGTAACTAAAGTTCGGTACGCAAAGTGCTCCACTAACTCTTTTGAGCAGTGTAGGGTAGACTGATCAGTGAGTGAACATTTAGTAAATATAATTAAAAAAAAAGGATTTAAAATCATTTCACTATATGGATTGGCAACACTGACTTCCTCTAATGCAGTAGGAAGCTATCTGACATGGGGCCCGGATGGCCGAGTGGTAAGCATCGCAGGCCAGCAGTCTGCGTGCTGTAACGGGCGTGGGTTCGATTCCCGTCTTCGCCCTGGGTGTATTTCCTCTCTTTGTGACAGTAAAAAATCTTTCTGTGTCTGTCTTACTTGACGAAGACTTATAAGCGGCTTACTGAGCAAGCACACAAGTCGGAATATATATGTAAAATACCCTACCCTACCCTACCTATCTGACATATGGTTGGTTGTCCTGGTCATTAAGTCCTGGTATTTATTCACTGGCGGACGCAGTTCCTTAAACGTTCATTCACTGGTTAGTCTACCCTATTAATATTTATTGAGAGTAGGGAGGAGTGACAAAACACCAATATATTATTTATAGAATGACTTTATTCCCAAAAATACACACCAATATATTTAAAATTGAAATAACTATTAGAAAAAAATGTCAATTTTATATGCAATAACGCTCCTATTCAGATTCCATATCCCCGTTGGAAGGTTCCAGCATCAATTCCGGCGTTCTCACCCTGTCATCAGGCATTTGCCTTCCTTCACTCTCAGCCGATGTCTTGGCCTGGTTCTCCTCCCAGCAGAATATGCCGTTGCCTTGGTACCCGGGTTTGCAGCGGCAGAAAGCGGCTTTATCCGGTTCCGGCCGGACGCATTCGCCGTCGCTGGAGCACTGCAGGTCGCCGTTGCAGGTGGATATCAGCCTGGAGTAGTCTTCCTGGGTGTTCTTGTGAACCTGCTCGCGTAAGATGTCCACGCCGGCGACCTGCTTCTGGTTGGGTTGGTTCTGTTGCTGGTCTGGAAGTCAAAGTAGCATTTCAGTTATCAATCAGTGACATAAATAGGCGCAGTAAAGGGTGCGGGTTCGATTCCCGCTCCGCCTTCGCCGTGGGTGTGCTCTCCTTTCTCGGTGACAGTAAAAATTCTTTCTGTGTCTGTCGTACTTGACGAAGGCTTATATAAGGGGGTCTATGATCAAGCGCGCAAGCCCAAAGAGTTCAATTGCAGGTTAGAGACTGAACCTACCAACCGCACCATAGACAAATGACAAACAACCGACGGCCGAGTGGTTTGGATACTAGGCCATAACGCTAGCAGTCCCCGCGCTGTAACGGGTGCAGGTTCGATTCTCGACTTTGCCTTGGGTGTACTTCCTTTCTCAGTATCAAAATTATAAACTAACTAGCACTTTTGCCATTCTATTCGGGCTCCGTAGTGAGCCATGACTGACGATGGCAGCTCAGTACGCAGGGCCGTCTTAAACTAGGCTGGGGCCCTGGGGCACACAATAATTTGAGGCCCTTTTGAAAAATAAAAAAAGCGATTTGTAATAATATTTTTTACTGAGTATGACCATTTATTATAGGTAATCAAATACCGTATGATATAATATGTCATTAATGATATTAGAAGGCTGCTTGTTTTTTGGTTACGATTACGGTTTCTTGGGATTTCTGTTGAGCAAAATCTTTTATTATAACATCAAAGTCAATTATTTTGAAGGATATTTCTATCTACGCATAATTGACAAAATAGTCAGCCGTTCTTGTAACATTGTTGTTTGCAATTCATTATATATTCTCTTAAGCTGCGAAAATGACCGTTCTCTACTGCAATTGGTAACCATTAGGCAAAGGAATATTGTTGTAGCAATTTCTACATTTGGAAAAGTTTCTTCGAATTTATCTGGTTTTATTAGGTTAGTAAGGTTGAGATATTTAAATCCGCTGATTGCTTGTGTGTGTGGTCATGTTTTTTAAATATCAGCTTAACTGAAAACATTCTGTTTTGATCTCATCTGCATTAATGTCTTCATGATAAAACTTTACAAATTCTTTGCATTTTTTTGGTCAACTCACCAGATTCGAATGCTGTTAACTGACAAAGAAAACTAAATCGACTATCAATTTCTTGGTATGCTGCCGAACGTTTTTTTAAATGTGTATTTAATGTGTCAATTATGGGAATGAAAGTATCTACACGAAACTTTTCCTTGCCTCTCAACTGGGCAGTCTCTGATGATCTTTTTAAAAAAAAGTGATGCGTGTGCTGAGGGGCGAAATCTTTTTCTTTCAAAAATGTATCGTTGAATTGTAGTCAGCATATGGAATTTTATCTTTAGCAGCCGTTTCATACTGATCAAAATTATTGCGTGCGGTATTGAAATAACTGATCAGAGATTCGTAAAGTTTCGTTACAACGTCCATGGTCAAAGTGCTAATCTGTAAGCTTAGACTTGTTTTATTCATAACCTCCCAAAAGAATATTCCATATTTCAATTAGAAGAAATTAGAAGAGACATTTTTTTGCTAGGCTTTCTAGTGATTCCTGGTTGATTGAATGATGTCACTTGAAATTAAAGAAAATGCTTCAGAAATATCTAAATTATCATTTTGAAAAGCATTAATAGCATTGGCGCTTGCAGACAATCTAGTTTGCGAAAGAGACTTCAGGATCTATTTGTACTTAAATGCTCTGTCAAAACTTTCCATCGTTTTGTCGAAGCTGATAAAAAATTGTACAATTCAACCATAAACAGTGTCGACATTTATGTTGGTTCTTGTTTCGACGGTGCAGCTTGACTTTGGAATCGGAGGGATTGCGTGAGTGATCGCTAGATAGCGTACTTAGTAAATTAGGCAGGATGCGTTTGGAAATACAGGGTGAGGCAAATAAAACCGGCCCCGAGGTGGAGATAAGAATACGACAGAAATGTTGCCAAGTCAAAAACCAATACAAAAACAGGTTTGCTAACTGAAGCTTTTGATCGCTTCAATATTAAGCCCAAACAAACGCTTGGCGACTTATTTGCCGGCAACTACGCTATAGTTAGAAATGCTAGTTTAAATGAAATATAAACAAGGTTTGTAGGGCTGATCAAAAAAGTTCCCACTTGTGATTATTTCGGTTGTTATTCATCCTAGAGAATCGGACCTTTTTGTTTTTGGTAATACAAAACATTCTAAATTGTTTGCAAGGCATAAAATTTGCATTATGGGACGTCTTTATACAATACGAACCAAGATCTGAACTCACCACTAGTCTATGAGTAGCTCTAATGTGAAGCTAATCCGATCCAACCAATGCAAAAGCAGATTTCAGGCGGCTTCAAGATTTTTTCTCGCCAAGCATTTATACGTATTCCCACCTCTAGATCGGGGCCGGTTTTGTTTGCCTCACCCTGTATTATTAGTTAGTACAGTAGGAATAGGCATAGTCATCGATATAATGGCGTAGTATATGCCTTGTAAATACCTTCTGATAAGATAACTGATTTGCGAAAAAAGTGTAATTTGCCAGACAAATATGTTTTGATAATAAATATGTGAGAGAAATTGTCAGTCCTTCGGGGCCCCCTGAGAATGGGGGCCCTGGGCACGGGCCCCGTGTGCCCTTATGGTAAAGACGGCATTGTCAGTACGAGTCGTTCCTCTACCCTACTATAGAACTCTTTGCACAAGCCGGAATATATATGTATCTACCCTATACCATAGCAAAATTAGACAGCATAACTAATACAAAAGCAGTCACCGAAAACGTCCCCAAGATGAATATCGCCAAATCCCTAATTTTAGGAGTTAAGTTGAATTAACATCGCACTAGAACCACATGAGGGTTATTGGCGGCGGCGTCATAATTTAGAATACCAGTCAAGTGACGAGCCGATATCTGAATAGGCACCCTACGAAACTTTGTAGGCCAACATTGTACGTGGCGTCAAGACTTTGAAGCATATTTAACGTGCACTCCTTTTATTCGAGGTATTATTCTTTGGACTTTTTAGTTGCACAGACCGTTTTATAAGTAACCTTTCGCATGCAAAGCAAGTGCCTTGCCTACTAGGCTCCCCAGAACTCCTAATTTGTAGATAAGGGTTGCCTCATATATAAGAACTTATCCCTTTTTTTCAGGTATAACACAAACATGCAAATATATAAGAGGCTGACAAATATATAAGAATATCTGGCAAACCAAAATGGTGACCTACATCTATACCCTTGGTTCTCTTTTTATCTGCCACAATAAAAAAAAAAGATGAGTGAAACTCGTTCAAACCGAGCTTTAAACCACGGACCTGTGGCATGGTAGAGCTCACAGCCAGCCACCTGCCATTTTTAAAACCCTAAACGTATTGTTATAAAATTATTTTTAAAAAACCGAGTGAAATACTATTACTAGGGTAGACTAACCAGTGAATGAACGCTTAAGCACAATTAGTTTTAAGAAAATTCATGCATTTTAAGAAAATATATGCTTGTAAGTTTATGACAATGTGAACACATCTGTCATAATATGTAAATTCTACAAAAAAGGAGGTGACTTTATATTGCATTGTTTTGGGTCTTTTGGGGGTCAAAATAAAAAGTGGTACAAAAGCCAAGTGAATGAACGGTACTTATACCAGTGAATGAACACAAAAATGTCCAGTCAATAAATACGTTGGATTTTAATTAATGACCAGGACAAGCAATCAGATGTCTGGTAGCTTCCTACTAGATGAGAGGAAGTCAGTGTTGCCAATCCATCCAGTGGAATATTTTTTTTAATGTATTTACCAACGGCTATGTCCAGACGGCGACAATTAAAACAAAAATGTCACGTGATGTGTCACGTGATGCGCGCGTCACGTCACGTGATCCCCAAACAAATTTTTATTATGATGCGCGCATGGAGGATGAAACAACCGCAATTCATACACCGTGCGTCAACGAAAACATTGACGCACGGTGACTGCAACTCAATTGTGACGCACGGTGTTTTAGCTATTAACGCATGCCTTAAATGTCGACGAGAATACTCTGATTCGGTGCGTCTTGCGCTATGGTAACTTCTGAGAGAAAAACCGAATTCATCATTGGAAATTTTCAAATAATCAAATCGAAAGCCAAAGAAGCAATTAAAAATTCCACTCTCGCCAAGTAACCCGGAAAAAAGTTGTCAGAGACAATCGAAAATCCCGACAACTTTTCCTATTTAAAGTCATGTTAATTTGTTGTAGGGTTGCTATTGTCAATAAAAAAAATAAAAGGAAAAAATAAAAAAAGGGTAATTGAAGTAGAAGTGCATAAAACTATTTTTAATCAATTGAATTTAAATTACATTTTGAGAACCTTAAATGTCTCCATTTAAATTGACGTGTTTAATTTTATATCCTTCAATAATTTTTCGTTAAATATCCTTCTCTCCAATACTTTTAGCTTATGAGTTAATTTAAAATCTAACTGAACCTACTGGCCCCATGAAGGTATTTACGAATCTAGCATTTATATTATAATGTATCTAAATTTTAACTAAAATGATTTTTTTTATTTAACTCTTAATATAAATGTATTATACCCTATCTATCTGGCTTAGTGGTCAGCTCTTCTTGATCTTATTCCGTAGACCCGAGATCGAAGTTAAAAATGTATGTTATAAACCAACAATTAAATTTGTTACGTTTTAATATTACTAACCAAATTTAATGTTTTCGTATCAATATTGAAATCAAGGTCACGCTTTAAAGTTTTAAACAAGCGATTTTCATCCCATTCCACTTTTCTAGCACAATACCATTGGGCAGACCAAACAGATCCTCCAGACGCATGCGTTTTAAAAAAAACCCTACGATTTGGCGGAAAAACCGTTCGCTATTGCCTCGTTTGGCGGTCGCCAAGTTTTTGTTTTAATTGTCGCCGTCTGGACATAGCCAACTATTCATTCATTGGTCAGTCTACCCTATACAGTAATGAAGGAAGACTTATAAGCAGTTCTCTGATTAAGCATACAAGCCGGAATATATATGTATCCTACCCTACAGTAATGGATTAAATTTTTATTTAAATAAAAATTTATCAAAATATTAAGGAGAGAAAATGATTTATACCGTTATCTTCTTCCCTGTTATTTCTACTGGGATTATCCTGTTGATCTGGATCATCCTCCTCTTGGGCCCCGCGACGTTCGATTTTGTCGTCTTGGTTGTCATAATCGTACTCGTTCTCTTTCATTTCGCCTAGCTCGTCGTTCGATCTTGAACTTCTGCTGTCAGTCATTTGATCTTCCGATTTCCAGTCCATGTAATCACTTTTATGAACCCCGTTTTGCGGAAGTTTGAAATATCTCGAAGGTCTACTGGCATCAGAGTTGGGATCCTCAGATGTTAAGTCCTTGTTGTTCTTAGTGTCCACTCCGTTGTATTTCGGATGTCGGAAAGGTCTCGACTGTCTTTCAGGGTCTACATTCAGGAGATCTTTAGAACTCGGATCTTCGGAGTCCATCTTACCACTAGCGTCCATTTCGTTATAATTTGGAATTTTGAAGGGTCTCAAGTGTCTATTAGGATCCACATTTGGATGGCCTTTAGAACTCGGATCTTCGGAGTCAGTGTTAAAACTATTGTCTACCTTTTTGCTCTGTTGAAGTTGATATGGTTTCAAATGTCTTTCCTCTCTCTTTCTATCCTCAGGTATCGAATCTTCATTGTAAACATCGCTATTTTTTGGAGTTCTGTGGGCCCATTTGAGGTTTTCATCGAGGTTCAAGTCTCTTTTTAAACGGTTAGATTTTGAATGCCTGTTACGCTCGACATTTGGTCGATCTTCAGATTTCAGATCTTCGAGGTCCGTGCTATCACTATTGTCAAACCCGTTATTTTGTGGAAGTTGAATGGGTTTTGAAGGGCCTCCATCATTGTTGTAGCCTTCAAGAAAAGAGACTTCATTGTAGACATCGTTGTTTTTTGGAATTCTGTAGGCCCATTTCAGGTTTTCATCGGGGTTCAAGTATCTTTTAGAACGGTTAGGTTTACTCGGTCGGGTCGGATCAAACAGCAATTGGTTGTTATCTGCAATATAGATAGAGTATAGTTTGGTTGTTATCTGCAATATAGAACTAATTTATGTATTTCGCTGTTTTGAGTATGGTGTTTACTTATGAGATATGAAATTGGAATATTATGCAATGCTAAAAGAACAAGTAGTACGATATAAAAAAATGCAATTCTTACGTTAATGACATTGAACTAGTTAAAAAGGTTTTGTAAGAACTTTTAAGTTTCACATGCTTTCAAAAAATAATGATAAGGCATGAATCGAAGACTTGAATTTTCAACACAATTATTTAAAAAACTGATTTTTTCAGTTAAATTGTTAGAGCTAACCAAGAGACTGATTAGTGCACCTTATTACTAACGACGTAGCTTCATAAACCAGTTGCACGTGTGTACCCTTAACAACGAGGATTTCTTTTTTATGTAAACTTTTATTTTATGCCATTATCCAATCTCTCTACGAGTCAGCACACCATCAGTGTTCTTCAATTCTGACATAAGCATTAATTCAAAAAATAAGTGGATGTCCTATTGTATCAGTAGCCCTTCCAGGGGTTTGAAGGCTTCCTCATAGACCCTTGTTAAAATTTATAGTTTCATAAACGGAAAAACCTGATCCTGGATAAGACAATTAACGATCAAAAACAGTTGTTCACCTGTCGCTACTAATTCGCACGAACATGCGATATGTGGAGTGAATAAAATTTTCTGGGACGCATTCAGAATATGTAGAATATTTATCGCCTTTACTGCCAGGAGAAACTTAGTGTATTTTAACCCTTTCAGTCCCAATAACAATGCGACATCAACATTTTAGAATTTTTTCTGATCGTCTATAACCATTTATGATATCAAAAGGCACATCATTCTTTTCTTCAAACTTTTTTTCTATTTATAAATATTTTTTATTAATCCCAATAGATGTCAGTCAAATTATTTTTTAAAAATTATGATCAGAAACATGATGATGCCACATGGCATCACTGGGACTACTGAAAGGGTTCCAATTCTCAAGGCGAGGCGACCAAGCAACACGGCCCTGTGGACATAAATGCCCGGGAATGAAACGGTTAACGCGATACTTACTCTTACTGATCTCACTGATGGAGAACCTCCTCTTGGTGGCCAGGACTCCCAGGTTGGTGTAGACGGAGCAGGCCACGACTCCCTCCTGCTCCCGCCTCAGTTCCCAGATGGTGAGCACTGCTCCCGACGGACTCACCTTCATGTTGCTCGGCAGGCTCCGCTCCCCCTCGGCTGCTCCCTCGCGCTCGAGGTACCACTGGAACTGCATCGAGGTGGGGGGGAGGTCGACAGCTTTCATGGTGAGCATCAGGGTTTCGCCCGGGTACACGAAGCCCTGGTCTACAGGAGGAAATATAAAACTGTTAGGTATGGTATGGTACATATGAAGAGTACACGGGAATAACCGATTGATTTATTAGGCGGACGCCCGCAATTGTCTGCTTGGCGGCAGAAAACCGGTTTCTCTCTTTCTTCTTCGCTTGGTCCAAGTGTTGGGATCGCCAATCGTCTAAATATTGGTAGCTAGGAACCACAGAGATAGTAGTTAAAGCATTAGCGTGGCATATCACGTGACCTACAACACTGACTTCATTGGGGCTGTACTGGGAGCTCCTTGCGCGTCCCGTCACTCTATTACTTTAACTTATGATATATATGGTAGGAACTGGTTTCCTTACGCAAGTTTAGGCGATCACTCGCTATCATCGCCAAAGTGGCCTGCTAAGGAAAATTCTCTGCAAAATCAATCGGTTTTTCTCGTGTACTCTTCATATATATTCCAGCTTGTGTGCTTGTTCAGAGAACCGCTTATAAGCCTTCGTCAAGTGGGACAGACACAGAAAGAATTTTTACAGTCACAAGGAAAGGAATAACACATAGACAAATAACAACATTTATTGACGGTCACAAACATCCATGCCTGACCGGGATTCGAACCCGAACCTAGCCGCTCCAAGGGCTAGAGTCCTAACGATTGCGCCACCGGGGCGGCAACTGTTAGGTAATGGGTAATGTAATGTAATCGATTCCGGCTGCCTATTTCTAGCCTCCTATAGGAGCTTTAACACAGCCAATTACGCTTCGTAATTTAGAATTCTGGTCAAGTGACGAAGTCGACACCTGAGCGGGCCCCCAAAAGGAACTTCGAGCGTCATCGTACGCTGACGCCGTCGGGATTTTCGACTCCACATATTTAACGAGCACGTATGTCGCAGTGTACTCGGGTATCCCGGTGAATTTTTTCCACCAGCACGAATACGTCTATAGTACGGCTAGGACAAGGACCGGACCAAGAACTTTTCGGTCGCTTACACCTCTCGGCTAAAACTGTTGAAATACGTAACTAACACGCAATGTTCTTTTATAGCATATTTATTTTACTTCCATTCATATTAACTAGATGGTAGCACTATTTTAATGTTACTCTTTGTAAAGTGGGAGCGGTTTTATTTTTTACCCATGTCATTCTTGTATTTTTATGTTGGCATCACTTCGAAATAAAACAGTCAGCGAGTCAAGACCACTGAACTGAACTGAAACTCTGGAAGGAGTATCGAAACACTCGTCAAACGGGTCGGTGAAGCCCGGCAACCCTGTAAGAGTAACCCAACTTTTGCCGCCAATCCTATACTTTACCTGTTAAAATAGACATTTTAAACCAACTTTTTCAAGAATTTTTTAAGCAGAAAATTGATAGATTATTGCTTTAGGAGGTTCTTTACATAATGAAGTTTCGGAAACATGTACTTTTAAAAAAATAGAATTGCGGCAACAATCTTTAAAACTTAAATTCCTTGGAGTACTATTCTTGGCGAGCGATTGGCGACATCCAATGCAAACTGCAAGTCAAGTGTCCATTTTGATCGGCGAGGTTATGCCAAATATGGCACATATTCTCCCTAAAGCTGTCGCCAAGTGACCCAAAAAAAAGCTTCACAAGCTTATCATGGGATGATTCTTCCAGAGTTTCAGTTCAGTTCAGTGGTCAAGACGTATGATGTGTTCTTTTTCATTCAGTTTAAAAAATTAATAGGAATAGTTAATATCCGACAAACACTTTTAACTATTTAATGCCGACTTTGTGAATGCCATTAACACCTCATTTTTGAATAAATATTAAATTATTTATTTCGAATAAAAAACGTTTTTCATGAAATTTAATTTGTCCCATCTAAATTGTTCAGTAATATGGTCTTCATTGGTTTTATATTTAGTTTATTTAGATAGATTTATACTCCTTACCAAATCTAAGTTTGGTAAACAGAAATATGCTATGGAGAAGATCTTTCCGCGCATGTAAAGAGTTCCATAAATTATTTGTGAATCCATCCAGAAAACATGTTTAATATATTAATTTCGTTTAAGGTCTATCATATTTGAATATTATTTGAGAAAATTTGGCAATTTTATCAGAATGAAAATTGTATTTTTGTTAAATTGCATTCAGATAATTTTGTATGTAAATATTACCTTACAACGTTTCCAACTAACGTCCCAATCGCGCTGTCCCCTCTGCACTTTTACTCTTTGTTTTTTTACCCAAGTTAGGTTGGTACAGAGTGTACTTTTTTTATCAATGCATATCAAGTAACAGTCGTTTATTTAACTCTTTAAGATCCCGTCAGATGGCGCTGATTTAAGTTTATTAGAGTAAATTTTAAGAGTTCTATCGAACAAGTTGCTTTACAGAGCATCAATGCCAGCAATTCCTTAAAAACCCACATAATTTTTTATACAAATAATGAACGGTACAAGTCAGCTGCTTCGGTATCGATATTTTTGACGAGCTTGAACATTATCTTTCATACCTGAACGATCATGATAGCTAGGTCGGAAAGGGTTATGTAACAAAAACTATAATTGATTAAATAATTTAGAAATAAGAATTAGAAAAATTTAGAAAAATAAGTGGTAAATAATGTAGAAGAGAATAGGGAAAGCGCAGTGCTACGTCACGCAACAATCACGTGTTTTTTGGAAAGGCAGAGAGAATCTAAACATTGCAAGATTTTTCAGTGCGTTTGACCAGGAACTTGGTTGGTTTTGTTTTAGAAAAGCTTGTGTTTTGTGCTTAATTATGTTTTGTATTCTTTTTTTATGAAGTTGAGATTCTTAAGAATTAATAGAAAATTATTTTTAAGATAAGGCAGCATAATTTTGATTTGAAACGAGCCTGAAAATATTGATTTTGATTTTTTTTATCCTTAATTTTGAGGCATGGCATGTTTATTTTGTTTTAAGTGTTTTAAATGTATTAGGGATCGACCGATGGCGAATATCGGCCTGGCCGATGGAAAAACCAAAATACAAAATTTCGAAAGAGATCTGAAAGTTACGAAATTCCAGGGATCCGAAAGTCGCGAAACCCCGGGATCCCAAAGTCGCGAAACTCCGAAAGTCGCGAAACTCCGAAGATCCGAAAGTCGCGGTACTCCGGCGATCCGAAAGTCGCGATACTCCGATAGTCGCGGTACTCCGGCGATCCGAAAGTCGCGATACTCCGATAGTCGCGAAACTCCGGCGATCCGAAAGTCGCAGTACTCCGGCGATCCGAAAGTCGCGAAACTCCGAAAGTCGCGAAAATCCGAAAGTTATGAAACTCCGAAGATCCGAAAATCGCGGAACTCCAAAGATCCGAAAGTCGTGAAACTCCGGAGATCCGAAAGTCGCGAAACTCCGGCGATCCGAAAGTCGTAAAACTCCGAAGATCCGAAAGTCGCGGAACTCCGGCGATCCGAAAGTCGCGAAACACCGGTGATCCGAAAGTCGGCAAATTTCAAACCCTGCTGTAAACAGTAACGAGAAAAGACGAATAAAAACAAAAAAAGGCAAATAAAAACAAAAATCATACCTTCTCATACTTCAACTTTTAAACATATTCATTTCTCATCGCCTAAAAGCGTAATTGGATAATGATAATTTAACAATTTCCTAAGAATGGTCGCGAAACGCCATGTCAAAGATACGAAAGGCATCCGCTCTTGTGCCTTTCCATCATCACGTGATCGCTCTTTGTTTGTAAATATGCCCTTTCCCTATTTTTACTTTTTAAGTAAAATGAATTCCTTGTAATATTTTTTTTACCCTTTGTATTGGCTTTACTGAAATAATATGGTTCTGTAAAACTCGTTTCTCCTTGGTAGGACTCTGCTCACAGACAAGCACACTTTACAATGACCGAAAACTGGTTGTTCAATGTTCAGCATTTTTAGCATACTTTTCATTTTTACTTTTAAATTCTTTATTAGAAATATAAAATAATGGAAACATTTCAAGTGTGTTAAAAATATGAAATGGAGATTTTGGGTTTTCTAAACGCCTTTGAGTACCGTCAGTGCGGGTAACTTTGGTCCAAAATCATAGTTTTTTTTACAAAAGAAGAAAAATCAAACTACAAAAATGATTTAGACACTTGAAAATCATTATGCATTCTGAGTATTGTATTTTAGAAATGATTTAGAAGCATTTTTGTTAAATTTTATAAATAAATAAAAAACGGTCAGGATCCGGGCGGTAACTTTGGTCCAAGTATGAAACGCATAAGAAACATACTTTTTAACATCCTTAAAGGCTGTGTTATCGAATTAAATAGTAATATTAAAATGTTTAAATATAAAAATAACAAAGTTCTAAGGTGAATTGTCATTAAAAATGGTATGTAACTGAACATTTATATTGCAGTGCATCGTAGAATGACTTTACACTATGAATACCAGTATTACTGTCAGTATTGACTTTCGCTTAAAAAAAATTAAATTTTTAAAAAGGAAAATAAATTGTTACTCGAAGTAAGATTTAATAACAAATTTCTTAATAAAGAGCAAACGATTTTATTAAAGAGGGGAAAAATAATATATTCGTTATTAGGAACTTGAAAATGCTTACATTTCGACATAGGGATTTCAAATGTTGTACGTTCCTTGAATTCTATCTTTATCTTCTTCAGGGATAAAATCGTTTGGTTTAAAAAAAAAAAAACTCTCAAAAATGGATAATCCTTAAAAATAAGACTTCTTTAAAAATAGTAAAACAGAATGCACATTTACACATAGTATTGAAAGTGCAAAGTTCCATATAGAAATAGTTACATCTTGGACCAAAGTTACCTGCATTCATTGACAAAAGTTTCTCAGTGACCAATAATTAATTATAGAATAAAACGAATTCAACTTGGATTAAAACAAATGGTGTAATTGGTGTATCAATGACAGCGCATCCAAAACAAATAATTTTAGTTCAGTGTTTTTCTAAACCTTACTAAACACTTTAACTTTTTCTCACATCCATAAAAACAGACGACTGTTTCAAATAGAATTCGATTGACGCGAAGTAATCGACCATTTCTTGGTACTACCCTGCATTAGCACCCACCACAGGTCATAATAAGAGTATAAGCCCACTTCTTTAACTTTTCAAGAACTCTTTTCCAAGGGAAAAAAAAAGCTCAATACTTCATGGCGTATTCCACCCAAATATCAATAGAACAGGGTTAGTCAAAATGAATAGGACAGTAAGAAAACTCTTTTTAGAAGCATGTCTGTTTATTGTAACTAAAGTTACGTATGGACAGATAAACTATCAACCTATCGACTATTGTCCTATTCATTTTGACTAACCCTGTATTCCAGACAAGGTCCCGGAAATCTTCTCAGCATCAAATGAAGAACTTCGCGGAAGAACGTGCTAAGTGACAAAAAGGTGAAACGAGAAAATGAGATTTAAAGTTTTTCGTTTACACTCAGTTCTGTGGAAAACGGAACTTGTAAAGCGTCAAAAATAAAAAATACCAATCTTAAAGTTTATGAAAAAGCGGAAATTCGTTATCGTTAAAGAAGTTAGTAATATGTTCATTGACGCAAAAATCTCAATTTTTCCGAAAATATCACTTAGCTTGTTCTTTCACTAAGCTCTCTAAATGTGAAAGAAGCTCGCAGACCGCTTTGGCCAGGTTTGCAAGCGGGCGCATAAAGTGCCTTTCCTTTGTGAATGGGGCCAAGACATTCCGAATCTGTAGCAAGTACACTGCTGCTCAGGCTTCCCTCGAGCATATCCTGTAGTGTTTTGGACTCGATAAGAAGGATTTAAAATCAGACTCTTTGATAGTCACTGACCTTTTAACAAGTCAACAACCTTTTAGAACTTGCCTGACTACTGTCAAACGAGCAGAGGAATAGAAACAACAACAAAAACACAAGCCAAAGAAATGCACAAGCAGAGCGAGCCGGATTTAAATACCCAGGGCCCCTAGGCACTTGACATTCAGGGCCCCGCACCATGTCGAAGCTATTTTGGAAATTTAGCAAATTGAATACACTACTACACTACAATCCTCTCACTACAATCCTTGAATACACTACGAAGTGAACTTATTTCTGTGCAAAAGAACGAATGACAACATCATAAATGTCGGGGATCATAGGTTTTCGGAGTAAAGCGATTTTCAATTTTTTAGGTGATTCTATCTTTTTAAGAGCCCTCTTTCTAACTGGGCACCTAGTGCCGGGCCTTGTAGGTCTAGGCCGAAATCCAGCACTGCGCACAAGTACCATAGCATGCTTACCCACTGGCATGACCCGTATCCTGAAGCTGACGATCTGCGTGGACAGCGTCTTCTCCTGCGGCTGCTTTTTCTTGACGACGAGGGCAGTGAACTGGTTCGAGTCCACGTCTATCTCTGTGATGGGGCTCAGCCTCATCTCGTGGCCTCGGCTGCCGATCACCACGTTCCACATGGGATTTTCTAAAATAGTAATGATACATACTACACTGCTCATAACAATTAGGGGAGCACTTTGCGAACTTTTGTTAACCCTTTCAGTTCTAACTTTTTATTTTTTATGCTAGAAATCTAAAATTTGTGAAATAGATTCATTATGCATCAAAAAATGAAAGGGGAAAAACAAGTTAAAATTTTTAATTTTTTAACTAAAACTTAAGGGGAAATATCGGAAACATAGCTTTTGAATAAAAGCTGAGTTTAGGAGATGAGTCGCGCTATTGTTGCCAAAGAATCCTGATGCAGACAAATTCCTATGCAATGAAGTTCTTTTTCCCCTGTATGCTCTTCAATTGCATTTATATGAAGACCGATTGATTAAACTTAAGGGAAAAACCGATTGATTTTGTAGAGAAGTTTCCTTAGCAGGCCACTTTGGCGATTATAGCGAGTGATCGCCTAAACTTGTGCAAGGAGATCAGTTCCTACCACAGAGATCATAGTCAAAGTAATAGAGTGGCAGATCACGTGACCTCTAATGCTAACGACGGGACGCGCAAGGAGCTCCAAGAAAAGCCCCAAATGAAGCCAGTGTTGTAGGTCACGTGATCTGCCTCTCTACTACTTTAACTACGATCTTTGTGGTTCCTAGCTACCAAGATTCAGGCGATTCACGATCCCGACGCTTGGCCCAAGCGAAGAAGAAAGAGAGAAACCGGTTTTCTGCCGCCAATGTCCGCCAAGCTGTAAATTGCGGGCGTCCGCCTGATAAATCAATCGGTTCTTCCCGTGTACTCGTCATATGTGCTTTATCCAATGAAAACCATTAACACGTTGGATGCCACTGACTCCTCAAGGAGTCGCGTGGTTCCGCGTGGTCTCTGACCAAGAACACAAGCCTGAACATATTTATGTCCTACCAACCAACCGCCTAGTAATCCCAGGCGTGACTGATGAATTTCCATACATATATTTTAATGCTCTTGCAGTTTTTGTGTTATTGCGAAGTGTAATCTTTCGCCAGGAACACTTCTTCGTATTTTTAGGACTAGCTGTCGTGTAGCTTTAGTTAGCGACGTTAATTCAACCTAACCGTGCAATTTTACGACATCGAACTAAGATTTGTACTTGTTCGAAAATGAAGAACAGTTAGTTGTAATGAACAAGTTTTAAAAAAACAGGATGTTCTTCTACTTCATCAGCCTATATCGATGAAGCCTCTATCGATGATTTAGTGGCAGCGAATGTGTTAAGAACAAGCCAATTCACCTGGGTAGAGGGGCTGCAAGGAGCCTAGTGGTCAAGATCTCGGACTCGAGATCGGAAGGTTGAGAGTTCGAGACCCGGTGCCACTGAAGACTTACCGAGTATATGCGGAGTACGTGCTCGTAAAATCTGTTGGGTCCGAAAGTCCTGTGGTCGGTCATTGCGCAGTTTACCACGGGTGCAGGTTCCTGGAGAAAATTTCCCTCCCCTTCAGGGACATGTCTAAATTGTGGAGGTGGCGCGTGATAGATGGCAGCATCTGTCACGTATATGTGTGCATGTGAGTGTGTGTGTTGTGACTGTCTTACTTGACGAAGGTTTATAAGCGACTCTCTGAGCAAGCACACAAGCCTGAAAATATATGTATATCAACCAACCAACCAACCAACCAACCTGGGTCGATGTCGAAGTGGCGCCTCTTCTTGGCGTGCTTCACGTGGAACTCTTGGCGCCACTGCACCTGGGGGTTGGCGCCTTCGGCGAAGTTGAGCACGAAGGTGACGGTGTCGCCGATGTTCCTGTCCAGCCAACACGTGCGACTCACGTTGTCCCATCTGTCGCACTTGTACGCGGGCCGGAGGTGCTTGGTTCTGGATGAACAATAACAGGGATAATTATGGTTTGGTTTGGTTTGGTTTGAATTATCGTCGCACTAGAGCTACACGAGGGCTATTGGCGACGGGCGTCGTATTTTAGAACCACAGTCAGGTGACGAGCCAACACCTGAATAGGCACCCAACGCAACCGTTAAGGGCGACATCGTACGCAGCGTTAGGACTTTGAAGGATATTTAACGTGCACTCCCTTACACGGGGTATTATTCGTCGGACATTTTTGGCTGCACGGGCCGTTTATAGGTCGGCAGCTATTTTGGCGATGCCCGGACCCGAACCTGGGACCTTCCGCATGCTAAGCGAGTGCTTAACCGACTGGGCTCCCCAGCCCCAGAGATAATTATGATCAGAGCTAGGCTTTACCGGGTCAAAAAAGTAAAAAGCAGGACACTTTCTTTTAAAAAGCAGGACAAAAGAAAGAAAAGCAGGACATATTAAACATTGAGACAAAACCTTATTATTAGCACATTAAACATTATTGCATTATATTATTTAAACATTATTATTAGTATATTTTTCTATAGAACCAACGCAGCAAACTAAATGCCTTGTAATTTAAAGCAATGCATAAAACACGTTTTGGAGTAAAATAAAAAAAAAAGTACTTCAGTATTACACTTTGAAATGTATACAAACTTCTTTACAGATCTTCAAAATTAAATTTTTTAAAATACGGACATTTAGGGATTTTTAAAAAATAAATAAGGACGGCAGGACAGAGCCTCTAAATACGAAAAAAATCTGTAAGGTTACTAAGAATTCTCTAGGAAACTCAGCTTCCATAAGTTTTTTTAGTAATGTTACATAAGAAATATGTGTATATATTACTAATTAAAGCTTAGTATCCAATACAATCATTTAAATTGCAAGCATACTATAAAAACTTCAGTAAACGTTACAAGATATATTCTAGTAATCAATACATCCACTTATGTAGTATCTTTACTAGGAAAACCTTAGTAACTAGCAGTTTCCAAAATGTTAAACAAGAGGGCGCCACTAATTTTCTGTTAGTCAGGTATTTTTTCGACTTTTCTGGAGCAGGTCGCTTAACAGAACTCGCAACCTCAATATCCGCTCGATCGTCTAGCAACGAGAGGTAGCACGTTTGTCCACGCGGTCATCGGGACGTGCAGATTCTTTGCGTGTAAATAATGAGGTTAAAATCTTGATCGATATAAAGCTTTCGGATATGAAGTTTTAGAAATAATTTAACGCAATTTTTGTATGTATGTACTAAAATAAAAAAAACACGTTTTTCGGTTTCTCATTCGTCATAATTTCGATTTGTCATAATTTTTCGGTGAAACTTACATTGATTGAATTTTCACCTTTGACCGATATCGAATCAGACTTTTATCTCTTAGTCTCGTACACTTTCAATTTACGGACGCGATCACCGATTAGTTTTTGCTAAATCCGATGGCCGATCGAACAAATTTCGAGAAACAAAACAATGCAACAAGGGAAACTACGCATCTCTCAAAAAGATAGCCAGGTGGCGCTGTAAGCGTTACATCAATTTACTTAGTATTGCTTAGTATTACTACAGTAGTTTCTTTAGGTTACAGATGATTTTCTAGTAAATGGTGTTTTCCTGTAAAGTTACTAAGTAATCGTTAGTAAATTCAAGCCAAATTTTTTACAGTGAAGGGAGAGAGGCTTTATAGCCCATTACCCAGCTCGCCAGAAGAGACAGTCACAAGAGACCCACAAAGAAGGACGACACAAACACATAGACAAATAACAACATTTATTGACGGTCACAAACATCCATGCCTGACCGGGATTTGGACCCGACCCCAGAAGCTCCAAAGGCTAGTGTCTTAACGATTGAGCCACAGGGGCGGCCCGCCCTACAGTAAAACTCATATTAAGCCTGCAGTATAGAAATGTTCTACGAGAAAAAGGGTAAATAGTTCTCATTTTCGAGTGCGAGAATCGAATAAAAAAAGGTATTTCACATTCGATAAACCAATTTATTCGTAATTTCAAGACACATTTTTATAAGTTTTTGCTTCAGTTAGAATGAAATATTAATTATTTTTTGTTCGATTTTTGACGTAACAGGGCGCACGAATATCAGGCTGAATGTATCCCAAAGGAGCGACCAATCAGAGCAGGCAAAATTTCGGCGCCAGAAGCGTTGTATACGCCGTTTCTTCCGCCTAGAACATTTCAATGCTGCAAACTTAAGGTGTGTTTTACTGTAGGCCCGGGCTTCACGGGCCTAAGCCGAAATCCGCCTCTGATTATGTTGACGACGCCAGCAAGGAAAATGATAATTTTAAATACCAAAGGAGAATTATATTTAAGGGAGAATGGGCACGCTGCACCGCGGGTCTCCAAAGTAAAGTGCATAAGTGTTGATCCAATTGAGAAAAAAAATTCCCTGCCACATTTCTCCGGCAGTATTGAATATTTTTACAAACGGTTTTTTTCATGTGGTAAACGTAGCTGACTTAAAGGTCCCGACAATCCCACATTCTGAAATGGGTTCGAATATTTTTTTTAATTTTCAATAAATAAGTTTACAAAAAGTATTCGAAGCAATTTTAAAAAGTGGTGTGATAGAGACCTGTAAGTTATCTACATTAAAAAAAATATATAACCATCTGTAAAAATATTCCATACAGCCGGAGAAATGTGACAGAGAAAATAGCTTTTTTTCCATTGGATTAACACTGAGGTACTTGATTTTGAAGACCCGCGAAACTGCGTGCCCATTCCACCCCTTAAGAGTGTTTTGTGATTAGACAAAATGTCGATACATTATTAGCACCAGCGCAGAAACGTGTTTCCTTATTGCGCCCGTACTTTCCTTTTTTTATGAAGCCTATTATACAAAATATCAATCCTTGGTAATTTGAAAATAAAGAGACTTACACTCCTTGCCTACCTAAGTTGGGTAAATAGAAATATGCTATGGAGAAGATCCTCCCGCGGATGTAAAGAGTTCCATAAATTATTTGTGTATCCATCAAGAAAACATGTTTAAAACATTAATTTCGTTTGAGGTCTAACAGATTTGAATATTATTTGGGAAAATTTGGTAATGTTATCAGAATGAAGAGTGTATTTTTGTTAAATTGTATTCGGATCATTTTGCAGGTAAACATTAACCTACAAGACTTGAACGCGAGTCTCCATAGAAAAGTGCCTTTTTGTTGATCCCATGGGAGAAAAGGATTTTTAAAGTCCTATTTCTCCAGCTGAATTGAATATTTTTACAATTTTTTTTAATATGATAAATGTAGCTGACTTACAACGACGCATACGAACTTAAAGCAATTAATAATTCCACTTTTTGAAATTCGTTCGAATAGTTTTAAAAAATAATTTTCAGTTGGATATTTCTACAATGTCACTTTCAGAACTTAAGCTAAATTCGACTTATACGAATACACTATATGCAAGACACGCCTTAAATTCCAAAAATACATATTTTTGTGTGCTATAATGCAACAAAAAACTTATTTGTAATCAACAGATTACTTTTACATTGTTTTTAATTCAAAATGCCTTTAAAAATGTCTTTTTGCCTGCCCTACTAAAAGAACTTCTTGAAAAGTTCGAAAAATTATTTTTTTTTAAAAGAACTCTAATATCGTATTGACCCTCGTTCAACTTCATTTTTTTTTTAAATAAATGACTGATACATGTAATCAATTGCTGAATACTGATATTTGAATCTTCTTCTATCGGCCCAGATCAATTTCGGAACTAATTAACAAGTTAATTGTTTGCGGGGAGGTTTTAAAAAATATCCACAAATGGGATCTCCCAGGACGCAAGAGGTTATTATTAAATGTAATAAATCAGTTGACAGCAGCAGTTTTTACATTAAGTGTACGAATTTAGAATTTTCAATAAAAAGTCCTTTTCATTTTTTTTTAAATAAATGGCACAATATGATATATAGACATTACTTATTTTTCGAGAATAGAAATAAATGAGTGATACATGTTATCAAAGGCTGAAAACTGATATTTGGTTCTTCTTCCATCGGTCCAGGTCAATTTCGGAAGTAATTAACTTGTTAATTGTTTGTGGGGAGGTTTTTAAAAATGTCAGGTCGCAAGAGGTTAATTCAAATTATCCGTGCTCGAATTAACGGACTGCTACACTCTTAAAACGAACGAGTGATTTAACTCAGTCTGAGTTATTTTCCCTCCTTCAGTCTTGAAAATGCACTTCTCCTACTGGAGTGGATCCTTTGTGTGTTAAACCTCCGATAGGATCACTCCAAACGAGTGATTTTAACTCAGTCTGAGTTAATATTCACTCCTTTCCAGTGTCCAAAATGCACACTCTTAAAAAAAAGAATGAAATCCACTCCAATTATAGAAGTGCATTTTCGACACTGGAAAGGAGTGAATATTAACTCAGACTGAGTTAAAATCACTCGTTTGGAGTTATGGCTATCGGACTTTACCACACAAAAGATCCACTCCGCTGGGAGAAGTGCATTTTGCAGACTGGAGGAGTGAAATTTACTCAGACTGAGTTAAATTCACTCGTTTGTTTAAAGAGTGCACTTCTCCTACTGGAGTGGATTTCGCTCTTTTGTTTTAAGAGTATACTCTACTCACTCCGGTATCTCCTTCTCGGCCAACTCCTTTAAGAGCCTTGCGTTTCGTTCCTCGACGTCCGTGCAGTTACCACAATAATCCGTTAGGTTCAGGGCTTCTTTCACGGCGGCCAGCACGTCTTTCTGCAAGGGCGCCTGTCGCCTCCAGTAGCTCACACGGGCGCCCCCAGGCTCGCGTCTAGCTCGGAGGTGGGGGTAGGCGGAGGTCGGATTGAAGTGGAAGATTGAAACCTAGGAATGTTGAATTGGGTTGAAATCCAGTATGGAGTCTCTTGGCAATAATTTAAGGGGTCATAGGAGTCTTAAAAATGTGCAAAGAAGGAACTACAAAGCATAGTTTGATCTTTCATGTCATTTTTTAACTACTCAATAAATGAATATAATTTTTTATATGTAATTCTACAGGATTTATTAAATACAAAACAAGTTTTAAAATGTATGAAACTTTAGCCAAAACTAAAATAAATGATATTAAACATGAAGCTATTTGAACACATTGTGATTAGGCTTGCGCGGCAAATTGTGAGGTCAAAATTGAAAAAATGACCAAGAAAATGACTTTATATTGTACAAATATGTACAGACAAAGACTTATACCTAAATTCTCAGCTCAATTTTAATTAGAAATTATTTTCAGAACTTTTTTCTAAAAGAATAAATAAAAAAAATTTAAATTTTGATTTTAAATATTTTTTAAAATAATTTCTAATTTAAATTGAGATGGGAATTTAGGTATAAGTCTTTGTCTGTACATATTTGTACAATATAAAGTCATTTTCTTGGTCATTTTTTCAATTTTGACCTCACAATTTGCCGCGCAAGCCTAATCACAATGTGTTCAAATAGCTTTATGTTACATGTCATTTATTTTAGTTTTGGCTAAAGTTTCATAAATTTTAAAATTTGTTTTATATTAAATAAATCTTGTAGAATTACATATAAAAAATTATACTTGTATATTGAGTATTTAAAAAATTACATGAAAGATCAAACTAAATTTTGTAGTTCCTTCTTTGCAAATTTTTAAGACTCCTATGACCCCTTAAATGAATAATCCGAATGCAACAAACATCAAGACACTTACTAATCAAGAAGGGAATGGAAGGGATGGAATCATAAAAAATAAACTCGTCTTTTGACCAAGGTTCTAAATTACGAGGCGTAATTGACTGTGTTGGCTATAATTGGCTACGCCTCGTAATTTAGAACCTTGGTCAAGAGACGAGTTTCCTTTTTATTTTATTTTTTACAAATTAAAATATTACTTTTTTTGGTTCTATCCCCCCCCCCCCCCCTCTTGAAGTGTCTCGATGTTTGTTGCATTCGGATTATTCATTCAAGCTACAGACCTCTCCGAATAGCGAGCGTCATTTTATAACCACCCTGTACTTTCTGGTTTGTGTGCTTGGTCAGAGACCCGTTTATAAACCTTCGTCAAGTAAGACAGACATAACACACGCACATTCATACGCGACAGATGCTGCCATCTATCACGCGCCACCTCCACAATTTATACATGTTTATGAAGGGGAGAAAATAGTTTCCAGAGACCTGTACCCGTGGGAAACTGTGCAATGACAGCCCAGAAGACTTTTGGACCCAACAGATTTAACGAGCACGTACTTTGCATATACTCGACAAACACAAACATCCATGCCTTAACGGAATTCGAACCCGGACCCAGAAGCTTCAAAGGCTAACAGCTTAAAACCATTGCTGGGTCGGCTGGGGAAGTCGGACGGTTCGAACTCGCCCATGTTAATTTCTTTGCTTGACCAGGGTTCTAAATTACTAGGCGTTATTGGTTGTGTTAAAGCTCATAAAAAGGAGGCTAGAAATAGGAAGTCAGAATCGATTACATTACCCATGTTAATTTTACTAACTGTAGGAACATTTTGATCAGGAACTGTATGAGATATCATTACGGAACTCTTTATATTTTGTTTCTTACATATAGCTCTTTGATTTCATCTGAGGATATCTCATAGTATAAAAAAGTACTTTTATGGTGATTTTTTTAAAGAAAAATAGGTACTAAAAAACACAAAAAATCATTTAAAGTTAAACTTTTTTTGCAGAGATATTTCAAATTAATCAGTTTAAATCAAAAATCTATTAATTAGGAAGAAATAAAAAAGCCAAATATGTTTATATCTTTTATAAGTTCCTGAGAAAAATGTTCCTAACTGTTGAAAAACCTCATATTTCAGGAAAAGCTCGGTGGTTTTAGGTGAGAACTGATGTTCAGAGTTTATGAAAAAGTCTCTTAAAATGAACACCACTAAAAAGAAATCGATAACCTTGGTCTTAAATTTCAGCAAAAGATATGTAGAATAAAAAAAATAAGAAAAACAGAAATTTGAAATTTTTGACCCAAATATCCATACGACCAGTTAAAATGCAATATATGGGGTCCTTTGGCGAAAGTTTAACTGCAGTTGTATTAGTCATCAAGCCAAACCTGACAATGATTTGCACATTTTTGGACTACCTTGTGCCACAAAACAAGTGCAAACATGCCAGTTGAATGATTAATTTGTACACTGGTATAGCGGATTAGATTAGATTAAAATTGAAAGTGAGGAACTTTTGTCTCTGGATTGTCAAACCTATCGAGTTGAATGAAATATGAAGTGAAATGTTAATCATATTTCGGCATTTTCGTTTTGTGGCAACGTAACGGAAGTCGTCAAATGGTGTAAACATTTTACTTCTTATTTTATATAACTCGATATGTATAACAACCATACGCTAAATATATTCCAGCTCGCCAAAAAGTTGCCAATGAATGGACAGGTCATTAAGACTCAGTGACGATGTACAATTTTTTTTTCTGGTGAAGTATATAAGTGAAATTTTAAATTTTACACTCTAAATGCTTATGAAAAGGGAGGTTTTCATTACATTTTACTGGAATGTTAGCACTCTGAAACACTATTTGGGATTTGACTTCCCAATTTTGCATGTCGTCAACGTTCACACGTAAGTAGCTCGTCATTGATTGCAAATATTACATTGAACTTGAATTGGTTAAACAAACGAATCGTGGCCGGATTTGGCGTCTTTTCAAAAATATCGCCAGATCGAATGGCAACAAACCCCGGAGCGTACCGAGACAACCAATAAACGATCGCAGTATGGAGAACGTGACATGATAAGAAACTTTCGCATTACTAATCTCGAGGTAAATTCTTAGAACAATCCACCCCTTGGTGACTTGTTGAAAATCTCGCCAAATTGAAATTATTTGAATATTAAGATTAGAAAAAAAGAATTTTTCCTTTACTGTGACAGGGTTGTCACCTCGGCAACGTTATCGCTGATTGCATGGCGATAATTTAAAGATTGACAAGAGGTGGGCTTTAATATAATCGACCCAATTTTTCTAAAGGTAGCCATAATACCAATAAGTTGGGGTTCCCAGATTTGGCGTAAAATATCCGGCCACGATTTTTTAGTTTAACCCATGAATTGTCTTTATAAAAACTATCTTATTTCAAAATATGTTGCTTTTTATGTGACAAGGTTGCAAAATTAAAAAAAAAAGATATCTTTTTGGAGATTATACGAGTTTTTTTCGATGCCACAAAGTTCAGAAGTGGTACAAAGATTATAATTCTATTTTGTAATACTTCCTGCCAATAAACTTTTCTATCCCTTTTTTGTTTAAAAGACGAAGTTAAAAGCAATATCACTTCGATTAAAATAGAAGCTTGTCAAAAGAAGATTATCAAAAAGAAAATACGTTACATATACGTGTTTAAAGAAATTTACCGTTACCAATACTAAGAAAGTACATTTCCCAATTAGAAATAATAAATGAGTACAATTATATGGTTGAGTGGACTTACCGTTACTAATACGAAGAAAATATATTTTCCTAATAAAAATTGAAATTTCATTATGTGGGTAAACTATTATTTTGATATTAAAAGCTTATTGAGTAACACAATCTCAATCAGTAAACTGCTCCATGTTTATTTTGTTTGATTGTGCTGTTGCTAGATTCCTGCTTTAACAGGCGCGTGCAAATTTTATCAACTTATATTTTTAAATTAAGGGGATTGGAGTTAATATGAATTTTTTCTTGGTATGCTATGTTTTGCTTCTATTTAAGAGCGAGGAATATTGCAAATTTGTTCTTCGAAATATAAGATAAGAAAGATTTTACTAATTATAAGGAATAATTATGGAAATTTCGAAAGAAAATAAATGAAATTTGCCAATTGAAGTGTGTACGATGTAAGTGATAGATTCTGTAACAAACTGCCTTGTTGCTTCCTTATCACGTTCTTGGAGAATTCTTAATTTTTTTGTCAAGCTTATTTTTACGTTGGTAAAGCTTGTAGTCCTCTAACTACTCTTACTATTTTTTCTCTTTATTTCTACTCATTACTAAGTTTTCAAAATAAAGTAAATCAAATGTATGCAAAAGTCTTTACTCAACTTTATCCTAGGTATGCTTGCTAAATAGTGCAGTATATAAACTTGTCATTCTGTCACTGTCATAGGAGTATACTTCATTTTCTCTTATTAAAAAGTTATAGCAAACTGATTGTTGATAAAATTATTATATTTTCCATTCAAGCTGCAAAGTTAAACTTTTAAAAGTTAGAAATTTTACTTTTAAACTAAATGTGAGATTAATTATTTTTAATTAAAAAATTATCAATTGTAGGCAACACTGTGGTACGGATTTTAGTTTCAACAAAATTATTATTTTTTAAGTCCCGAGTACAAAAATAGCAGTTTTTGTCAGTAAATTAATTTCATTTAAATACTTTTTTGAAACTTTTGTGCGACAAACTTTCATTAATTATTTATATCATAGCGTAATTGAAATTTTTTGGATAATGGCGAAACTAGTAACTGACGCTTATCAAATTAATATTCAATTTAAAATTTCGCGCTTGAGTTGACACTGTTAATTCATCAAATATGTTTTTGATGGGGTCGAAATTATCAAATATTCATCTATCATCTAGTGAGATGTAAGGATGATAAGAAGAAAATTTTAATTAAATTCTATTACAAAGTTCTTTTTAACATATTTGTCAAAAATGAGTAAAATATTGAAGTAAGTTTTTGGGTTGAGAACTCTTCCGGTTGTCTATTTGTATAGCATCTATTTGAAACTTCTACAACCAGTTTTCTTTTTAGCCTACTTTTTCTTTTTGAATTCGAAAGAATTTTTTAAAAAATTAACAAGTAGGAATGGACATGCGGTCGATGTCCGTACTCCCCTTTCAAATTCGGTTCTATCCATCCGATCCTGAAAATTCTTTTTTGTTAGATACGACCTCAGAGACCCAACTTTCATACATTTTGTCCGTCTGTCTGTACGATAAGACGGACATAAAACAACTATTTTCGACGAATTTCCCATTGGATTCGTTGATTTTGGCTTTAGGAAGTTTAAATTATAGCTGGATGCTGTGTTTAGTGGAATTTATTCTAATGTGCTGTGTATAAATTTAATGTAGAAAATGGTTGTAAATGACACTTACTGTCACGAACATTCTTGTTTCCCGATAAGCGTTTCAGTCAGTAATTAAGTAACAGGAAAGTAGGCAATTTTAGTTCTTTTGGAACTTCTTGTTTTTGGAGTAATTTGATTTTGACAAATAAAATGGATACGTCAGTCCTGATTACTGCCTCTGCAATTTGATAAATATTATCGTCATATAGAATTTATCAGTGGCGGCAAGACCCACATTGCTCTCATATTAAGAGGGACTGTCAGTCCCATAGAGTTTATGCATTAGTTTTGAAATCACAACTTTTGCTAAAAAACTGCTTTGCCATGTTATCCTGTTTTCACCAGGTATGGGAATTATTATAACATCAATTTAAAACAAAATTGAAAAGAAAAAGTTACTTAATTATTAATTGATGAAGTTTTGAAATAGTGTTGAAATATGCTGTATATTTTTGGCATTTTAAAACATCAAAAATATATAATTAAATAACTAGATAACATTTACGTTTTAAAGGCCCTCTCCAGATAAGACGGTGAAAAATTCCCCCATTCCAATCGGGCTAATTTTTTTTCTGAAAATACCTCATAGTATGGACAACTTCTCAGCCAAGTTTCAGCTCAAAAATATGACGCATTTTTGAGTAAAAAATTAAAGTTTTTTTTCTTTTTAAATTGATTATTCCCTGAATATATTTGATAAATCCAAAAAACTACTCATGAGTTTTTAGATATCATTGAGTAGTATTCTCAGAAAAATCCGCTCATAAATCTGATCGAGCGATCATTCTTAAAAATGCATTTTTATTTTTCAAAAAAAAATTTCATGCCAAAATCGTTTGGTCACAACTTAGGATTTTGTCTCTACATATTCCTCAATTATCAATCTATAATATATATTTTTTTCAGATTTTTAAAATTATTGGACGATAGTTTAAAAAAAATAAAATATTCTTAAAACCTGACTTTTCGCACTACTTACTCGGCAGATGGCACTCCTAACAAAGGCGAGGAAATTCAATCTGGGAGAATTTCTTTCGGACTAAAGAATTTACCATAGATTTAGAAAGTAGCAGATCTGCCTCTAGGGGGAAAGGTGAAGCCATTTGTTAACCATTATCCCATAAGGCAGTTCGCAAGCTCTTGCACATGGCATGCCATACGCCACCAGATGGCACCATGAGATAATTCGACTAATAAAAGATATATATTCAATATTAACTAATTAAAACTTTTTACAAGTTTCGCTAGCATAATTTTATAGCTGCATGCGTATTGATAATTTCTGTAAGGCATTAGGTATATATTCACAAAAGAAGCAAGTTAAAAATGCAGTTTTTATTGTATGTAACTCTTCATAAAAACCATTTTTGTGAATCAGTATCCCGTGATGCATTGCGAAAACGACGAAATGTGGATTCATCACGCATCATTGCGTTGTACGGGATTGCGCAATCGGTGGGCATGCTATTTCTAAATCTATGGATTTTAGAGCAAAAAAATCAGGCTTTAAGAATTATTTTTTTATACTATCGTCCAATAATTTTAAAAATCTGAAAAAAAAAATATATTATAGATTGATAATAGAGGAATATGTAGAGACAAAATCCTAAGTTGTGACCAAACGATTTTGGCATGAAATTTTTTTTTGAAAAATAAAAATGCATTTTTATGAATGATCGCTCGATCAGATTTATGAGCGGATTTCTCTGAGAATACTACTCAATGATATCTAAAAACTCATGAGTAGTTTTTTGGATTTATCAAATATATTCAGGGAATAATCAATTTAAAAAGAAAAAAAAAATAATTTTTTACTCAAAAATGCGTCATATTTTTGAGCTGAAACTTGACTGAGAAGTTGTCCACACTATGAGGTATTTTCAGAAAAAAAAATTAGCCCGATTGGAATGGGGGCATTTTTCACCGTCTTATCTGGCGAGGGCCTTTGTTTCACTTCGATGTTATGGGGATTCCCATACCTGGAGAAGCCGCCCCGGTGGCTGAATGGTTAGTGTACTAGCCTTTGGAGCTGCTGGGGTCGGGTTCGAATCCCTGTCAGGCATGGATGTTTGTGACAGTCAATAAATGTTGTTATTTGTCCATGTGTTATTCATTTCTTTGTGACTGTAAAATTCTTTCTGTGTCTGTCCCACTTGACGAAAGCTTGTAAGCGGTTCTCTGAACAAGCACACAAGCTGGAATATATATGTATCATACCATACCATACCATACCTGGAGAAAAAGATTTAGCATTGCAAAACAATACTTCTGCTTAAGTTGCGATTCCAAAACTAATGAATTAGCTCTATGGGACTGACAATCCCTCGTAAGAGGACTCCCTTTGGAATTCCACATCTTGAAAATCGTAATGTTATTCCTATGGAAAACATTCGCAAGTCAATTAAAGCCACAATTTTATTAAAAGTTTACCAGTTTCTTGTATCATTGTAAAGAACGAAAGGAACTAAAAGGATAGAACTAATTTGTTTTGTGAAAATCACATATTTACTATTTTTAATAGGGTAAGGTGGGGTAAGTGGGCCATTGGGGCAAGTGGGCCACCCCCCCTGGCATTTCCCGAATTATGGACGTAACAAAAATCTGTTACAATATTTTTACGTATTTACCCCAATAGATGCAGGAAACATTATATCATCATTTTAATTGAAGTATGTAACAAGGCACAATCCTTTTTGTGAAAATTTTTTAAATTGCATCTTTTCGTAATTCACGCCATCATACTATTTTTTTTATTTATTTCCAAACGGTTCATGATACAAAACAAAATGTTATATATTTTGAAAGTGTATAAAACATAGTATCTTTTTGTAGTGTCATGTACTTGTGATGTTGTTAAGGTTAAAAGAAAATTGGGGTGGCCCAGTTGCCCCGCGTTTGGGGTAAGTGGGCCACCACAATGGCGGGGTAAGTGGGCCAGGGGTGGCCCACTTGCCCCAACTCTTTAATATACTTAAAAAAAGTCATATTCACTGATTCATAGGGTTTGTCATATTCACTATTCATAGTCCTATTCATTGACATAGGCCAGTTTAAAATCTGTAGCCCTAACATTTTTTTTTACACAACTTGCAAAAATGACAAGATGAAAATTAACGTATTTTTTCTTGTAGTAAGCTTGCATGCCAGAAAAAGTTGCTATGCGGGAACTATTAAAGATACATCATTACTTTTTTTTTCAAACACTCAAAAAATCATGTAGATTATTCCACTTGCCCCACCATATCTCTACCAGTTATGTGTAAAAATATATTAGGGGGGTGGCCCACTTACCCCACCTTGCGGGGCAAGTGGGCCACTCGGATGATCAAAAAGAAAAACATATTTTTTAAATTTATTATTTGCCAATTTGTGTTAAGGTTGCCACGGGTACAGTAATAACATATGAAAGAATGGACAACAACAAAAAATGAGTTGTTAGGCCGATTACATCCAGTGGTATGAGGGTCTGAAGTCGAATTATGCCAAAAAGGTGGCCCACTTACCCCACCTTACCCTAATTTTTTTCAATTAGAACTTAATGCTTACTCCATTCTTTACTAATTTCAAAAAATTATTAAAAATACTAAATATGTGATTTTCACAAAACAAATTAGTTTTATTTTTAGTAGAGTTTTTAGTTTTTAAAATTATTTTTATTAATAATTTTATTTCCATGTATAGTCTCTACATGGGCATCTCGCCTCAGGAACCGCACCCCTTCGCCTTAATCCTTTTTCGCTTCGCGGGATGAGCTTGGATTACCCAATAGGGTGTATCGAAAAAACCAAGTTTTTGATATCAAATTTGTAATAGTGCGGAAAAGTTGCCTTATGTTATTCTTAGTATATATGCAAAATTTTATTGATCTGAGTTAATATCTTTAGTTGCCTCTTGAGACCATTAATTATGCAAAATTCGCTAATTTTAACCTTTTTTTCAATATATTTTTTTAAAAAAACTAAGAAATTGAATTTTTAAGTCTTACCAGTGCCGAATAATTGCCATATCACTCCTTAGAGCGTGCGCAAATTTTTATTGATGTTGGTTAATTTCTTCAGTTGCCTTTAGGGGCTGCTTATCTGGAATTTGGCCAAATAAGCACCCCTAAAGGCAACTGAAGAAATTAATCAACATCAATAAAAATTTGCGCACGCTCTAAGGAGTAATATGGCAATTATTCGGCACTGGTAAGACTTAAAAATTCAATTTCTTAGTTTTTTTAAAAAAATATATTGAAAAAACGATAAAATTAGCGAATTTTGCATACTTAATGGTCTCAAGAGGCAACTAAAGATATTTACTCAGATCAACAAAATTTTGCATACATATACTAACAATAGTATAAGTTAACTTTTCCGAAAAATTAAAATTAAAGATTCCAATTTCATAATTTTTAAGAAAAAAAATAAAATTAGCGAATTTTGCATAATTAATGGTCTCAGAGGCAACTGAAGATATTAACTCAGATCAATAAAATTTTGCACATATACTAAGAGTAACATAAGGCAACTTTTCCGCACTATTACAAATTTGATATCAAAAACTTGGTTTTTTCGATACACCCTATTACCCAAGAGGCATTAGTAACAACAACAACTAAAGGGTACAGGACTAAAGGGTTTGGACCTTGAAGTTTATGAATCATTGAGGTGATTTCTTAGGGGATAGATAAACAACCAATACAAGATCTACATCAGCTAAAAAGTGGAAGAAACTCCTTTTTCTCAAAAATGGTTTGTCGTATAAAAATACGGATGGTTTCTTTCTACTTAAGATAAGAAGGTTTATCATAGGTTTTAAGAGTTATATTAAAAAATAAATATATTATTCAAAGAATATTGAAAACTTCATGCAGAAAATTTTACTCACATACTTTATAGTCTAACGGGTCAGATCGGTTTATTGGTGACTTTTCACACTTGTACTTTCATTTGGACGAAGTCTCCAAAACAGTTACGCAAAAAATATATACTTTAAAAAATTAAATCGTTAAAGACGACATATTTAATTTTTTAATAGACGATTAATTCACTTTAGCTATAACTTTAGTTAAGATTATAGTTAAAAATAGCACCTTGACGAATTCGTAGCAGACTGATCACTTAAATAGCCCCCCGTTTTTTCAGAAATCTTCAGTTTTTAGATTAAGAATAATTACTTATTTACAGAGGCCGGAAAAAAAATTAACATATCAGCTGCTATTTATCCTATATACCATAATAAAGGCCTTATTTTCATTCCTGAGTTACTGTTGCCACTCAAGACATAAAACATGCCCATTACCAAGCTATACTATCAAAAGATGCAAAATGTTTCAGGAAAGATAGTTTGTTCATATCTTCTTTTTTGAATTTTTGGTAGTGCTGAAGCCCTAATTGAGAATTAATGAGCAATATATTTTCGCTGTCGTCTCTTAATTACCCTAAGATAGCGCTACGACATTAATTTGAAATTAGAACAGCTGCTTTGGTCGTGTATAAGACAGAGCGTTTTATTACAAAACTTATTCTTTGTTACGTTTGCTTCAACACATTTGAAGAGTACACGGGAAGAACCGATTGATCTATTAGGCGGACGCCCGTAATTGCTTGCTTGGCGGACATTGGCGGCAGAAAACCGGTTTCTCTCTTTCTTCTTCGCTTGGTCCAAGCATCGTTATCGTCAATCGCCTGAATCTTGGTAGCTAGGAACCACAGATATAGTAGTGTAAGTATTAGAGTGGAAGATCACGTGACATACAACACTGAATTTACTGGGGCTCTTCTGGGAGCTCCCTGCGCGTCCCGTCGTTAGCATTGGAGGTCACGTGATCTACCACTCTATTACTTTAACTATGATCTCTGTAGTAGGAACTGATTTCCTTACACAAGTGTAGGCGATCACTCGCTATCATCGCCAAAGTGGCCTGCTACGGAAACTTCTCTACAAAATCAATCGGTTCTTCCCGTGTACTCTTCATTGGACCTTTCCTGAAAGCTCTATGAGCTAACCTTTAGGCGAGATGATGAAACTAACAGATATAAAGCATTTTTACGGACAATTATTCGTCAATAAATCGGCAATCCCTAATATTTTTTTTCTCTAGTGGGGCTGCAACTTTGACGGTCAAGCCTTTGCAGACACGGCATATTCCCCAGAACTGAGAGCCATTTTTTGTGGCACCATCTAGGCGACTCTCGCGCGTCATTTCGACGCTCAGCCTCCCCTGTCGAACGTAATAATATTTTTAACTGCTCACGCGGAAAAGGCTATCTGAAATAGTGTGTTTTAAAGTTATTGGCATTACTTTATAGGGTGTACAATTACCTTTAAATGTATTGATTTATTGAGTTTTAATTATGCTAAAATAGCGTAAAACTACACTCTTAAAACAAAAGAGTGAAATCCACTCCAGCAGGAGAAGTGCATTTTCGACACTGGAAAGGAGTGAATATTAACTCAGACTGAGTTAAAATCACTCGTTTGGAGTAATAATGTCGTCGGTTTAACATACAAAGGATCCACTCCTTTCGGGGAAGTGCATTTTCTACACTGGAGGAGTGAACATTAAATCAGACTGAGTTAAAATCACTCGTTTGGAGTAATAATGTCGTCGGTTTAACATACAAAGGATCCACTCCTTTCGGGGAAGTGCATTTTCTACACCGGAGGAGTGAAAATTAACTCAGACTGAGTTAAAACTGCTCGTTCGTTTTAAGAGTGTACACACCCTTTTCTTTACCTAAGAAACAAAGAATACCTAACAAAGTACTGCTATTAAACTAGGATAACAACAACACTTATTTTCGAAATAACTGCCGACCTATAAACGGCCGTGCAGTCAAAAATGTCCGACGAATAATACCCCGTGTAAGGGAGTGCACGTTAAATATCCTTCAAAGTCCTAACGCTGCACACGATGTCGCCCTTAACGGTTGTGTTGAGTGCTTATTCATGTGTAGGCTCGTCACTTGACTGTGGTTCTAAAAATACGGCGCTCGTTGCCAACAGCCCTCGTGTAGCTATAGTGCGACGATAATTCACACCTAACCTAACAAAACTTATTTAAAAGAACAAAATTTTATTTATTTATTTTTTATTTTTAGAGATGTTTCATTTTTTGAGATGGTGTTGACGAATCTGTCCATAAACTTTGACATTGTAATTAATAATTGATAATATTATCACTTCAATTTTTTGGGTTATTTTTATTACTTTTTTAGTAGCTGGTTAAAAGGGTTTGCGCTTAATCAACACTTAGAAAGTTATTGGTACTTAAAAAATAAGGAATACATAATAATAAAATAAGGAAGGTGTTACATGTAACTAAACCTTACTCTTAATAAATTTTTAGGGAACGCGGTACTCAAGAAATTAAATCCATTATTTTTATCGCTAGCATTCAAATTAAACTAGTTTAACAAAGAACTAACATTCAATCATATACAAAAAAATTTTAATATTGAAACGTAAGTTTTTTTTAAAGAAATTTAAAACATTTTAACGTTTTTTTTTCAAAATGCTACTCCTCCTACAATTTAAATAATTTTTTAATGGATTTTTTTCCAAAATGTTTCTGCAACATCTTTTAATAAAAGTTGGTATGGATATTGAGCTGTCAATTAGACAAAAATAGTTATGTTGCTTTATGCATAAAAATGGCCAAAAAATAAGAATATTTTGTAAATTTTCAATTTCATCATTTAAAAAAAATCTAATCACACTAGACCAACTTTTTTTAAACGCTTATATTGCAACACAGGAAGAAAATATGGAGATCTACATTAATTCCCTTAAAAGCCTTAGGGTTTTAACTTTTCACAAGCTGAAAAAAAATTAAAATAAATCAACATTTACCTTAAAAAACTATTTTACCACTATTAAACCACTCTATCAATTTCAATAAATCTAATTCATTATAAAGAATACTTTCTTTTTTGCACTATCCTTAGCTCACAGCATTCGAGTACGTTAAAATATTTTCTATACTTCCCGCCACCCTTATTCGAAACACTTTAGGGATGGAAAACTGAAACAATTTTTTCTCTTGGTTTTGACCAAAAAAAACCCCCTGTTTTTTTATAAGGCCAGTCTTAAGGTACAGTAAAACAGAAAAAGCCGGTTTTTGAAACACCGGTTTTTTCTGAAAGATCGCCATCCCTACCGTTTCTCATCTGGTGGGCGGCGAGTATAGGCAGCCCTAAATTTTGGGTAAATGCGTCCAATTATTGCAAAAAATAACAAAATATGAATTGCGTCATTGAAAAAAAGCTAAATCATAATAATTATTATTTTTTGAAGGAACTAAGGAATATTCTTAAATCAATTTATTTTATTTATAAATACTTCTTTTTAAACTGTATAGAGCCGCCTACACGGAATAATGGATCGCGAGTCTGAATCCTAACCAGAAGGTGCCGGGTACGGTACGAATCCTTGTTGGTATAGCATGGGTGTTTGTATTATACGTAAAATGTAATTGCCCAGATCAAAAATAAAAGTTTACGTAAAAAACAATCACAAAAAAAATAATTACGGGTGCAAGCGTGCAAAAATCAAGTAAAATATAATCTCATAAGTTTTCACATATTTTGTGCTGTTTCCATATCAATAATTAGTATGACCAATATCTGCTACCAAAAAGGTCTTTGTTTCATGATAAACATATTAACAAAATCTTGCTATCCATTGTCAAAGATTTTTCACTTCCTTGTCAATTGCAGAAATGATCTACGTCACGTGAAACAAGCCGATAAACGTAACATATCGCTAGGACATCAATTCGAAACTATAACAGCTGCATGTTTTGTGTAGAAGACAAAGTGTTTTCTTATAAAACTCGTTATCCTTTCTTTGTTACCATCTTTTAAATGGGCTATTTATAAAAAAAAACATAAAATACAAAACAGACAATTTAAAAGTTGTGCTTAGACTTAAGTAGAACATGTCCTAAAAGGTTCAATAATCGATTGTACAATAAAACTATAAGATGCCGCCTCGGTCGCGCAATCGTTAGGACTCTAGCCTTTGGAGCTGCTGGGGTAGGGTTCGAATCCCTTTCAGACATGGATGTTTGTGATCGCCAATAAATGTTGTTATTTGTCTATGTGTTATTCCTTTCTTTGTGACTGTAAAAATTCTTTCTGTGTCTGTCCCATTTGACGAAAGCTTATAGGTGGTTCTCTGAACAAGTACTCAAGCTGGAATATATATGTACCATACCATACCATACTACATATAAGGTAATTTATGGCCACATTGCTACTTAAGTTTAGCAGAGATAATAAAATAATTTCTTGCTTACAAAAAATAGGGGCATATTTTTGGTACAAAATTATAGTAAATTGTATTAATTTTGGAGATTAATTTCATGTGTGCATCTCAAATAATCAAATTTCAAAACTAAAATAGTATTTTTTTTATTTCATTATCAGTAACAGAGTTCACGACATTGTAAAATTATTTGAGAATACTTATAACTTACCGCTATAATGTTCGCGGATCATCCTAATTGAAATCAACAAACATATTAATAATGAATAGTTTCCTTTAATTTCTTTCCATTTATTCCGCTTCATTGCGGTCGTATTGAAATAGAGAACATCAATCCATAATCCTTCGAACAAACATCTTTTGCGACTTTTCGACCGAAAGAATTAAAATCTGCTAATCCTCGACCCCCCCTCAACAAATCTGCCGCCGAAGACATTCGGGAACCAGCGGAATTAAGCTCTGTTCCTAAACCGCGTCGATTCGAAAACTTGGGAAATAGAATAACTAGTTCTACCTCAATTAACCTCAATTAACCCTAAGCCCATCCATCCTTTTAACATGGAAGTTAGAATAAAATTTTGATTCTGCCTGCTCTAAAACAATGAACATGCTGTTATCTAAGTGAAGCCATTGAATGCTTCTGTAATGCACCCAAATAAGAATTTGGAGAATGATGTGGCGGTTTTTTCTAGCTGCGATGCACCAAGCTAGGATTAAGTGAATCTATGGTTGTCATGACCCCGTCTACTTGGGTAGATACTATATATAGAGACAATCTGAAACTAAACTAAATTAAACTCCTTTAGGCAACAGCTCATTACTGGGCCAAGGCCTGCCGGTTCCATTTCAGCTTTCGTGACCAAATGGAGTGCTTGGCACATGTCTCGGTTAGGTAGTCAATTTCACACTTGACCCCCAGTGTTTATCTCCCAAACATGCTTGGTCCTTATTTTATCGGCCAACTCAAGGGATGAAAAGTTGAGTGAACCTCTCCCAATTTGGAATCCGAACCCCGGACCTGTGGCACGGCTATGCAAAGTATAGTCCGACCACGCTAAGTTGGCAATCAAAATATTTACATTGTGGACCAGTCCACTTCGAAAAAAGGTAAGGAAGGTTTTGGGCAAGAGTTACTATGTTTGGCGATTCATTGCTTTTGGACGCATATTTCTTTACGGTTTAGAAACGGACTATCAATCGAAGATCTAACTTGCATCGGGATTACTCTTATATTTCCCATTAATATTTAAGTTATAGCGTCCCTCGGTGTAATTTCTAGTCAGTCATATTTTTAAGTTTTAAAACCCTTCATCAAAATGAAAAAAAACTCATAGAAGTATACTGGGAAATATACTCATTGGAACTTATAACTTAACTACGAGTTTGTTTATTAATTTTGAACTTTTTTTAGCAATGGTTAATTAAATTTCTGTAAAATAATCATAGATTTAGTTATTCCACGAATCAAAATATCAAAGAAATACACGTGTAATCGTTAACCGCTACTAGCAATCAACAACAATCCTCTATCGCCGATAACTGATGTGTAGCTCTAGTGTGATAGATTGAACTAGACCAACAATCTCCTCTTCTCGCCAAACGCCTTGAGCTGGCAACCCTTTTTTCTTCTGCTTAAAAACCTCAATTCAAAGTGGAATCGTCCACAATGTAAATATTTTGATTGCCAACTTAGCGTGGTCGGACTATACGGACCCTACGCCACGGGGCCTCATCAAGAAAATCTACACGACATTAACCAATCGCTTGTTTGGGTGCCTCGTTTCGATTTGGCGACTTTCAGACGGGTTTATTTTTCGGATCTCCAAGCATTTCTACCGTATTCTGAACACCATGCTCTCAAAGAGTGATTTCTATCGAAATGCACATATTACCGGAAGTATCTTCTCCAGTGCTAACGAATCAAAACGACCAATGTGGCTGTGGCAAAATGGTGAAGCTCATGTGTAATATTAGAAGTTACGTCATTTGGCGATACTTTCAGACTTTTTTTTGTTAAATGATAACAATGAAGCTTTAAGGGGTCATAGGAGTCTTAAAAATGTGCAAAGAAGATACTACAAAGCATAGTTTAATCTTTCGTGTAATTTTTTTAACTTCTCAATATACAAGTATAATTTTTTTTATTTGTAATTCCACAAGATTTATTTAATTTGAAACAAATTTTAAAATTTATGAAACTTTAGCCAAAACTAAAATAAAAGATATTAAACATAAAGCCATTTGAACACATTGGGATTAGGCTTGCGCGGCAAATTTTGAGGTCAAAATTGAAAAAATGACCAAGAAAATGACTTTATATTGTACAAATATGTACAAACAGGACTTATACCTAAATTCTCAGCACAATTTTAAGGGCATCCAGATTGAAATGTTAAAAAACAGTGAAAAAGACAATCTTATTTTTTTAACTAAAATTTAAGGGGCAAAAAAAAATGGAATCATATCATTTGAATAAATTATAATAGTAATTTTTTCAAAAAAAATTGTAAAAAAGGTAAAATCAAATTTTAAACAGCGAAGAATGCAAACGTGAAGATTTTTGGGTCAATTTATTTCATAAATTTTTTTGGGAGTGAATTGTATTTCACCACGTTTTCTTATTTTTATTTAATTAAAAAAACAATTAATTCTTCAAACGACATGATTCCTCCATCTAACAATAAATAAGTACCAGTTCAACCTAGTGAGAGAAAAAGTCGGATGCTGATGATACCAAATGGAATCATTGGGGGCGAAATGGTTTAAACCAAGCATTCCCCTAATTGTTTTGAGCAGTGTATGTCATAGCTCTTTGAAGAATTCCGATCGTACTGCTTCCACCACAAAATAAAGTATTTTATCTCTCTAGAGAAACATTTTGAATTTAGAAATCGTTCTTCAGGATATTGGGGGAGGTATATTAAAGAAGATAGATTTCTACTGTTTGTGAGGGTTGAAATTTGATTCTAAATTATAACGACCCTTGTAAAACTTTGAAAGAGGCGAAAGGCGCGTTTTCCTAATTAATTATAGCAGCTAGTTAGGGAAAGTGTTAAATCTTATTATCACGTACTTAGGGGCATTAATAAAATGCCATTACCAAATGTTTCACCGTAAATTTAATCTAATTTCTCTTAAGGAAATAACACTCATATTTGAAATTAAATCCTTAATTTTCATTGAAGTATTCATATTTGACTAAGTTTGGTTTTTCTAATCAATTAATTATCATGAATTTATGAAATAAAGTATTTATTTAAGCATATGAAATGAAGAATGTGGTCTTATTAATAGGATTAGTTTGAAAAAGTTTAAAAGAGATAAATTTTATTATTGGGTTTGCACAAATCGACTTTAAGTACTTTTAACTTCTTATCTTTTTTTTTTACGCTTACGATAAAATAATCAATCTTTAATGATAATTATAAGATAAACGCCTCAACAACTTCGACTAATTTTATTTCGCTTCGAGATCTTCCAAAATAAAATAAGACTAGGAGTTTTTGATTAAACATTTCCCTTTACAAAAAAAAAATCCTAAGAATTATTTAGTAGACTGAACAAATTTTGCACAGTGCACGGTAAAGTGTTGTTTCTGCAACGCTGGATTAATGGTAGTAGCATCTCTTTTTAAATATAGTGTAATATCGCACGGAATAAGTGACGGATAGTCCATTCTGTTAACGTTGCAGATATATCACTTTACATCACTTGGTACTGTTAGTCCTAGAAAAAAAAGGTCCCGAATTTTTGTTGTTGAGGGTGATTAACGTGATTTACGGCTCCAACTTCTTCTGCAGACATTAAATATTTTTTGGGTGAAATAAAGCTGTTCGTGGTCCTTTTAACAAAAAAGGCTAAACGTTTTTCTATTATTTTTATACCTCAATCTATTAATATCTCATCATCATGTTTAAAAAATAAGAAAGTTTTTTTTATAATCCCATTTATAGAAATCCCACTTATTCAATAATTTTGTGTAAAATTAATCTTTTAACCCTTTCAGTTCCAATAACAATTTGGCCTTATCATTTTAGAATTTTTTTTTCTGATCGTCTATTTCTATTTATGATATCAAAAAGCACATCATTCGATTCTTCAAACTTTTTCGATTAGAAAATATTTTTTATTAATCCAAATAGATGGTCAGACCTATTATTTTTTTTTAAAAAATATGATCAGAAAAATGATGATGACAAATGGTATCACTGGGACTGAAAGGGTTGAGCACAAGTACAAATGTGTTAAACATTCCACTTCATATTTTATTCTACTCGATAAGCATAGAAACCCTATGTGTTCAATTTTCAAGCTCGCCAGAAATCGCTAATGAGCAGAACGGCATTATTACTGGGTGAGGCAAATAAAAGTGGCCCCAAAGCGGAGATAAGAATAAGACTGAAATGTTGCCAAGTCAAAACCCAATACAATAACAGGTTGCTAACTGAAGCTAATGATTGCTTCAATATTAAGCCCAAACAAACGCTTGACAACTTATTTGCTGGCAACTACGCTATAGTTTGAGAAGGTAGTTGAAATGAAAATATAAACAAGGTTTGTACAGCTGATCAAGAAAAGTTCCCCCCTGGTGATCGTTTCGGTCGTTTTTTATCCTTGAGGATAGGACCTTTTTGTTTTTGTCAATACAAAACATTCTAAATTGATTGCAAGACTCACAATTTGCTTTATAGGACGTCTTCATACAATAAGAACTAAGATCTGAACTCGCCACTAGTCTATGAGTAGTTTTTATGTGAAGCTTACCAGATCCAACCATTGCAAAAACATGTTTCAGGCGGCTTCAAGAGTTTTTCTCGCCAAGCATTTCAGCGTATTCCTATCTCTAAACAGGGGCCACTTTTATTTGCCTCACCCTGTACATAGGTGTAAAGGGGAAGCCTTCAAACTCCTGGAAAGGTCTCTGGACACATTCGGACATCCATTTACTTTTTGTAAAATTAATGCTGATATTTATTTTATTCGACTGCTATATACAGAAAAAAGTTCTTATTACATAGTAGAGGCAAGACGCTAAAGTCAAATAAAACACACACAAACAATAAGTTTGAATAAAATACAAACATTAAAAGCATCAAAATGGAATAAAATAGAAGCATTAAATTAAAATAAAACACACACCAACAATATATTTATACTGAAGAACTAGAAAAAAAAAGGAATTACAAGGTCGCTGATAAAAAAAATATATTTTTTAATTTCGTAAAGTTTTCAAAACATAAATCACTGTTCACTGGGAGTTTGTTAACCAGTTAAATGAATTGAACATATGGCTGATTTTTAAGACAGTTTTTTGGAGAAAAAAGGCTCTTTAAGAATATATTTATTTCCTGCAATATAGCTAGGAATAAAGAAATTATATTCTTGTAGCATATAAGGACAATAAATGTTACAGTTTAAAATATTGTAAAAAATTTTGATTAGATATTGATCTTTGGCATTCTAAGGTAGTAAAACTGGAAAGATCGATAATATTATGGGATTTACGTGCAATGGAATAGAGAAATTTTTTGGGGGATTTTTTCAATCTATTCAACATCAAACTTGTTTAAGGGATTCCAAATAATGCAGTAATATTCCAGAACTGTACGAACAAAAGTATTAAATAAATTAATAAGAACATGAATATCGTCAGAATTATAATATCAGAATAGGAGAATATTATTATATCCTGATGGAGTGCTGATCAGTGCAGAGGGGACCAATCGCCATAAATAGAAGTTTATGTAAAAAAAAACACCGTTATTAAGGATACACCTGTCTTGTAAGTACGGGTTTATAAAGTTAGTAAAGTAAAACTACGACAAAGCCCGTGAGTTTGATGTGTAAGATTGCAATGGGGTTGTTTCAAGTCATCTGTGGCAACAGATCCCCGGTCATGTTTTCATTATTCTGGAATTACTTTTGTTTTGGCTTTCGAAAATAAGTTTTCTAAGAATATTTTAATTGTTAATTTTTTAAAATGCCAATTTCCTGCTGCATTGTTGTTTTGTTCAAATCATTTCTTAACAAAAGCTGCCAGAGAAGGAAAAGTTTCTTTTCATCGATATTTCAGCATTCGGGTACTAGATAAAGACTAATTATATGTTGTTAAGAACAAAGAGTTCTATAGTAGGGTAGAGATTGAACCTAGCAACTGCACCATGGGCTAACACGGAGAAAATATTGAGTGGCATGTGGGGCCCGATGGCCGAGTGGTTTGGATTGCAGGCCATAACGCTAGCAGTCCGCGCGCTGTAGCGGGTTCGATTTTCGCCTTTGCCCTGGATGTGCTTCCTTTCTCAGTATCAAAATTATAAATTAACTAACACTTTTGCTGCTTTAGTATTCAGGTGGCCGCTCAGTACGAGTCGTTCCTTTAACCCTTCTATAGAACTCTTTGGTAAAGAACTCAGAAGCAGGGGAGAAGACTTTCATTTTGAGTATAAAATTGAAACAACCAGTAAAATCGAAGTATAAAGAAAAAATTAAAACAAGAGAGTTACACCAGCTAAGATATTTTCTAGTTGAAATTATTTTTTTGACTTTTTAATTCACTAAATTATTAATTATCTAAACACTATCTGTTATTAATTACAATTGCTTGGTCATATTTACTCGATTCGATTCCAATAATATTTCCAAATTTGATTCAGGTTTATTAAGCTAGTAAACTTTGTACTTCTACGTATTGAGCTGGCTATCCAGTAAAAATTACAGATCGTTAGCACTTTGACATTACATCGACGGGATTTATATCAAAGATTAATCCTCTTTATTGTCATTGGATTCTCCGTATCATGGGTGCTAGAATGGTTGTCAAGCCATCAAAGAATCAGAAGAAGTATACTTCCCGGCCACTTTGGGATCCTGATAATGACTGTGCCCAAAGATTTGAGTGTCTAGGGAGGGTACTAAAACGTAGGGGAATTTCCCGCTCAGTTATGACAGCCCACAGATATTATATACCAAGATAACGTGTGATATTTTTTTTCTGATATTTGCAGGCTTGATTTAAGAAATAAAGGTTGGTTTTTATTGATGCATAAATAAACAGACAAATTTGTGTTATAAAATGGATATTTTTTTAATGTTTATATACTAAGCAATACAACTTGTGTAGCGTTTAAGATTAGTAAATGTGGTTTTCTCCAGGTTATTGCAAAATGTGTTGGAACAATGTTAACATTGTGTTTCGATCCATTAGTAATGCATGTTTAAAACAGAAATTGTGTTGAAGGCGCGGCACTCATGTGTTATTGTATTCAAACAATACAAAATAGGAAAATAGAGTTGTGGCCCAAAAACTATAATCCGTTGTTAGCAAAAAATTGTGTTGAAGGCGTGGCACTCATGTGTTATTGTATTGAAACAATACAAAATAGGGTTGTGGCCCAATAATTATAATCCATTGTTAGCATAAAAATTTTGTTGAGAGCGCCGCATGTATGCATTTTTTTCGAAATGTATTTCAATATATGCTTTTTAATGTTTTGTGTAAATATAGCTGTACAAAAACTTGAAAAATATATGTCAACTGTACATTGAAATGTTTCAATTTTGTCATGAATATTTTAGGAAACAATATACACTGCGTGCCAACCTAACTTGGGTAAAAACAAAGAGTAAATAGGCAGATTGAAAAGCGCGATTGGTCCATTAGTTGGAAACTCTTGTAAGGTGATATTTACATACAAAATTATCTGAATACAATTTAACAAAAAAAAAAACCCACTTTTCATTCTGATAAAATTGCCAAATTTTTTCAAATAATATTCAAATCTGTTAGACCTTAAACGAAATTAATGTTTTAAACATGTTTTCTGGATGGATTCACAAATAATTTCTGGAACTCTTTACACGCGCGGAAGGATCTTCACCATAGCATATTTCTATTAACCCAACTTAGGTTGGCAAGGAGTGTAGTTTATGGTTTTTGTCAATCGCGCATAGATATATAAATCATCTCCTCTCTCGATCTTCAGTTGTGTTGGAACAACAAATATGTTTTCGTAAGTCATCTATACAATTCTTGTATTGAAACAGCGCACAATATAGTTACTACATAATAATGTTTTCTACATAATACCTATGTTTCACTTGTGCTGCTTGAACACGAGTTTTTTCTAAATGTAGTTCCTTTTTTGTATTTTAATAGTTATTTAAGCAACTAGTGTCGAAAATGAATGCTTTATTAAGCTCTTGTCATTATTTCCCGATACTGTAGGTCGAGTTAAATAATGACAAGAGCTTAATAAAGTATTATTTGGCACATGCTTGCTTACAATATTTTTTATTATAACGTGCAAAAGCGTGAAATTTGTGCTCTTACTTTTGTCTTATTTAATTTCCTTTAATAATATTTGTTGTACTTGTAGTTTCCATGGAGATATTAGAAAATGCAAAAGTACTGAACCAATAGAAATAAGTGAGTTTCATGACCATTTAGTTTCCATGGAGATATTCATGACATCATATTGTTTTTCTACCAATCAGATACTCTTATTTACTTTACCGCACTAGTTCCAAAATTACAACTTTCGGCACTGTCTGTGACGTAAGCACGTTAAGTGTCATTTTCGCAACGATTTACGAATGAATATGATATAAAAAAGTGAACTGTTTTGCGCATTGTAATAAAAACAATTTTTGAATTAAATCCTTAAAAATTACCTTATTTTTAAAAAATTTAAATTTATTTAATAACAAAGGTCTATCCTAAGCTATATGTGTATTTAAAATCGAGAGAATACAAAAAAAGCCCACAACTCAATAGTTTTGCATATTTTTCCAGAACGTACATTCGTCAGTATACCATGTCTGATATTTCTAACAAATTGCTTTTCATCAAGCAAGTGACGTCATTGATATATAGATGCTCTTCCTGCAATCTCATTGGACATTCTATCCCTCTTTTGCACCACTCACAAGGGAGATGGGGGCAGTAACAATGCATTAGACAAATGCACTCATATATCATAACATGAGACTAATATTAATGGCATTTTGTTTGTGGCAGCCCAGTAAGTATTATCTTTTCAAAATGTTACAGAGATGTATTCCTTGAAGTAAGGTATGTTAGATAGAAAACACACATTTTCTTGAACGAATTATGGAGCTTTTGTTTGTCTGAGGAAGAATTAACAATAATATGATATAAGTATCAAAAATTGAGTTTTTAACAATGCACTACCTATTGTGATTTCTACATATGGGCAGTTCTGCCATAATTTTTAATTTCAAGTATTAAAAACTTGTAAAATTTATTTTTTAAAAAATCAATTTTGAATGTTTATCAAAAAGGTTTATAAGGGTTCTAGAATTACGAAAAAAAATTTAGCAAAGCTCATTTGTAAACAACAAAAAATTATAATAAGGGACGGCGGTTTTTAAAAACACCGATTCTAAAGAAACCGGTCTAAACCGGCCTTACAAAACTGTTTTTCAATAAAACCGAAATCGCAAAAAAAAACGGTTAGTCTTAAAACTAGTTTCGGTTTTCCATCCCTAGATCATTACGACGGTAAGGATCGGAAGGTCAGGAACGGAAGGAAAGGACATTCACGCTATTTTCCGGTCTTTTTTGTGTTGAAACTAACTCCAGTTTAATAAAAATTGATTTTATTACTTCTTGTACTTCACTTAAACATATTTATAGAAAAAAAATCAGTTATCAAGCAAAAATTAACCTTAAACCTGGGAGACTGTAAGGAAAGCAATAAAGCCTTGCAGCCAATTTCACTGAGTTTTTTTTAAATTTTGGGCTTATTGGTGAATTTTTACAAAAATATGTGGCTACTAACTGAAATATCAGTTTTCTGCAATACAGTTTGCATGTTTAAAGAATCACTGTAGCTCAATCCAGTGCCTCTCTTCACCATCTTAGGAATGAGGTCAGTGAATGTACCAAAACCCAGGGACAAAGTTAGAAGACGAGAAAAACGCATTATAAATGCTAAAAGCCAAAATTCAATGGAAGGAAATCGTTAAGCTACAGTAAAAGTTCAATTTAAAATCCAAATGAATATAATTTTTAGCTAAAACAAAGTATTAGATTGAGCTCTAAACTAAAAATTTGACAATCGGGACACACTATTCGGGACATTTCTATCGGACCAGGTCAATTTCGGAACTAATCAACGTATTAACTGTTTGTGGGAAGGTTTTAAAAAATGTCCCCAAATGGGGACGCCAGATCGCAAGAGTTTAAAATAAAAGAAACTGAATGGACATGTTTTACGTCTTGAGTGGCAACAGTTTTACAGGAACGAAAATAAGGTTTATATTGGTAAACCAATGTATTAGGCGGAGCTTACCATTCTATGCCACAAATCACTGAAACTACTATTTCACTCAGGAAAAAATATTTTATTTATACACTCTTAAAACAAACGAGAGCTTTTAACTTAGTCTGAGTTAATTTTAATTTTGCCAGTGTCGAAAATGCACTTTCTCTACTGGAGTGGATTTCAAGTAATGTTAAACCTCCGACGGGATCACTCCAAACGAATGATTTTAACTCAGTTTCAGTTAATTTTCACTATTTTCCAGTGTCGAAAATGCACTTCTATTGGAGTGAATTTCACTCCGTTGTTTTAAGGTAGGCTAATACCCAAAATTCTAAAATTTTTACTATTACTTTAATCTTTTCCAAATTTGGCATAGTGATTTCAAATATAATGAGCAATGCCTTTTCGGCAATTTATTTTGTTAAATATAATTGATTTATTTGAAACGGTGTTTTTCTCCTAAAAAAAGAGGGTTGCGCCAACACTTCTAGTATAAAAAGTTTTACATTAATTTACCTGAAATATTTTACAGATGCTATTTCAATATATATCTGTGCCATGAACCTCTAACATCCGGTGTAAATATATAAGTTTTTTTTTAAAAAAATGTCCAAGTGTAAGTTAATCGAAAAAAATCCTTTTTTGTGTGGTTAATTTATAAAATTTTTCTTAATGACTTCTTTTCTTGTAATTTTTATGCAACTCTAGAAGGTCATTGCATGCATCAGTTCAAAACAAAGAATTTAACTCATAATTAATGTTTTTTGGATGAAAATTCAATGTGGTAGACTTGTTAGCGTAAACCTTAAAAAAAAAACACCGTTTAAAATAAATAAATTATATTTAAATTTGAAAAAAATGCCTAAATAGTATTATTCATTGTACTTGAAATGAGTATGCCAAATTTGGAAAAGATTAAAGCAATAGTAAAATTTTTAGAATTTTGGAGAATTTTGGGTATTCGCCTACCTTAAGAGTGTATATAGAACAATGTTGCTCTTTATATACTATTAATGCAACCTTCATCCAGGCTCCCAGGCATACTAAAGAATTTATAAGCGATCAAATGAAAACTGTCACAACCGTACCCAGGCTCCCCTACTATTTTAACTTTGTTGACAAAGACATCTCTGGATCGGAAGGTCCCGCGATCGAGTCCTGGTCGCTGAAAACCCACCGAGTATATGCGGAGTACGTGCTCGTTAAATCTGTTGGGACCGAAAGTCCTGTGGGCGGTCATTGAGCAGTTTCCCACGGGTAAAAGTTCTTGGAGACTATTTCCCTCCCCTTCAGGGACATGTCTAAATTGTGGAGGTGGCGCGCGAAAAATGGCAGCATCTGTCTTGTGTATGTGTGTGTCTGCGTGAGAGTGTGTGTGTGTGTGTGTTATGTCTGTCTTGCCGCCCCGGTATCTCAATCGTTACGATGCTGGTCTTTGGAGCTGCTGGGTTCGGGTTCGAATCCCGGTCAGGCATGGATGTTTGTGCTTGTCAATAAATGTTGTTATTTGTCTATGTGTTTGTGTCGTCCTTCTTTGTGTGTCTCTTGTGACTGTCTCTTCTGGCGAGCTGGGTAATGGGCTATAAAGCCTGCACTCTCCCTTCTAGAGGGCGCAATCACTGTCATTTGTTATATGTCTTTCTTACTTGATGAAGGTTTATAAGCGGGTCTCTGACCAAGCCATAGACATCTTAATTAAAGTATTAGAGTGGAATATCACGTGACCTACACTGCTAACGGCTGGACCATAGATTAAGAACACTCTAGATCTGAATCCCTGATTGGATTAGCATTGGAGAATTTCTATATTGAAATTGACATAGAAACTAGCGCCCCTATAGTTACTTTGGGAACTACTGTGGTTTTGCGGCTGCTTTTTTCTAGCCTTCTTTAGGAGCTTTAACACAGTCTATTACGCATCGTAAATTAAAACCCAGGTCAAGTGACGAAAAGAAACTATTTTTGGCGACAGCGGGACCATGCGTTTTTTTATAATCATATTTTTGTAATTAAAATGTTTGAAGTTTTACTTAAATTTATCTCTTGATTTAATTTAATGAATGAAATAATATTTCAATTTATTAGACAGTATCTACTTTTTGACTGTGTTAAAGACTGTGTGCTCGGGAAGAACAGGCAGTAGGAAGCAAAATGTACTTAGTTTATTTATTTTATTTTTAATGAAGTCACTTTTCGAGCGACAGTATTATTAAGCAAGTTTCATATGCATTAAATGTAGTGCTAGAATATAAATAAAAATTATGCAAGACATTTGTTAATAAATAATTCGCGAAATTATTTTTTTACAACATTGATTGTAGCAAATTGAATACAAGAATAAAATTCAAAAGCATAAATATCAGTATATTTCTTTTTTTATTACAATCATTTTTACAATATTATTTTTTATTCTTATCAAACAATCTTTAAATATGTACATTACAAAGAAACAACACATAACTTTAAATATTTTATTAAAAATGACAAGAAAAACTGCAGTTATTTAGCACAATTATTATTTCAATTTTGCTAGATAATAAAAACATAAGATTGTGTATCAGTGTTTATTTAGAACGCCGCCATGTATCTTATGTATGCGATTTATGCCGGTAAATTTATCAGTTTCTGTGAAGAGGCTGCAATATCCTATAAGTATGAAGCACAGAGCATTTCTTCATGTAGAATTAATTCCTATCATTTCTTTAACCAATTCTAAATGATAAAATAAAAACGAATAAATAGATATTCTTTACTTATTAAAATTATTGTTGAAAGCCAGAAACTAGTAGGACTTTTTTTTTTGTAAAATTTATAGCAATTTAATCAACAAGATCTTTTAAAGATTTATAACTTTAGGAACAATAGCAAAACTTTTATATAAGTTAAGAAATAAACTGAATTATCTTTTAGAATCGACGACATTCGATTTTATATTAAAAAAAACGGGAAAATTTTACTATAGTTCAGAACAGTCATTTAAAAAACCCCAAAAAGAATAAGAATTTGCAATATTATTTACATGAAATGCACTTACTGTCGTTTATTCTCAAGATAGCTGAAAATTCTTCGAAATACACTATTTAAATAAAAAATTAACAAAAAATAATTGCAGACTACGAAAAATAAACAAATTTGAACATTATTCTATTTCTAAAATGCATTTAGCAACTTTATCGTCAATCGTCATAGTAACCGAAATTTACTCTCTGTTGCCAGACTTCGATTTTAATAAATTTGAAAGTTTTAGGATGTGATATCCCGAATATACCTAGCAACAAATAAATGATTAACTTTATATTAATTCATTCCTGAGTATTAGGTAGCCTTAAAATCGAAAATTTCAATTATCAGTTTAAAACTGACCTAATATTATGGTACATTCCGAAGAAACAATTGCGCTGCAATCGGAAAGTGCAATTATGCCAATCAACTAATCAACCATTAATAGTTTATTAGTTCCTCAAGTAACTTTAGGTGCGTAGGCATCAGATTGACTTACTGGTCTAGAGTGTTCTTTGTCTATGGGCTGGACGAGCATGGAGGCCACCATATTGTCAGATTTGGAAGGTTATGGAGCCAGTGTTGCCATCTCTTTAAGTAGAAAAATGTAACGAAAAATTAAAATTTAATTCTAAAATTACCAAAAAAAACACCATAAAAATAAAACAGAGGCTGTTCGCACATTTTTTAGATGATTTTGTTTAGCGGTAGTAAAAAATCGATTGCTACAAAAGAAATAATTGCAATTGTATTATGTTTTAAAAAATGTCAAAATTACAGTTTGTGGCTTGAGAATTTTATTTTTATTCAAAATGGTGTTTTTAACGAAGCAGTGGTTCGAAGGCTATAAATATTTATGCTCTCTCCGAAGAGAAACATTCCCAATCCGTTATCCAAAAACGATGTGAGAGTCATGGCTTTGTGATATCTAAAGCGTCGATAGGTAATATCGTCAACAAAGAAATAAAAAAAACGTCAAATTGGAGCCTCAAGTTTGACGAAAATTCCAAACAAGTACCCAAGTAAAAAACGGACATCTTCAACTATTGCAAAGGTACATAGTTTAATGTAAAAAGAAAATCCCCCTAGCCAAAGGATAGTTGCAAAATCATTAAATTGCTCTGTGTCCACTGTAAACGAAATGATAAACACTGTTTTAAATCTTAAGAAAGCAAATAAACGCAATGTGCAATGTTTTTACTATTACTTTAATCTTTTCCAAATTTGGCATAGTGATTTCAAATATAATAAGCAATGCCTTTTCGGCAATTTTTTTTGTTAAATATAATTGATTTATTTTGAACGGTGTTTTTCACCTAAAAAAAGGGGTTTACGCCAACACTTCTAGTATAAAAAGTTTTACATTAATTTACCTGAAATATTTTACAGATGCTATTTCAATATATATCTGCGTAATGAACCTCTAACATCTAGTGTAAATATACAAGTTTTTTTTAAAAAAATGTCCAAGTGTAAGTTAATCGAAAAAAATCCTTTTTTTTTGTGGTTAATTTATAACATTTTTCTTAATGACTTCTTTTCTTGTAATTTTTATGCAACTCTAGAGGGTCATTGCATGCATCAGTTCAAAACAAAGAATTTAACACATAATTAATATTTATAGGATGAAAATTCAATGTGGTAGACTTGTTAGCGTAAACCTCTTTTTTTAGTAGAAAAACATCGTTTAAAATAAATAGATTATATTTAAATTAAAAAAATGCCTAAATAGTATTATTCATTGTACTTGAAATGAGTATGCCAAATTTGGAAAAGATTAAAGCAATAGTAAAATTTTTAGAATTTTGGAGAATTTTGGGTATTCGCCTACCTTAAGAGTGTATATAGAACAATGTTGCTCTTTATATACTATTAATGCAACCTTCATCCAGGCTCCCAGGCATACTAAAGAATTTATAAGCGATCAAATGAAAACTGTCACAACCGTACCCAGGCTCCCCTACTATTTTAACTTTGTTGACAAAGACATCTCTGGATCGGAAGGTCCCGCGATCGAGTCCTGGTCGCTGAAAACCCACCGAGTATATGCGGAGTACTTGCTTGTTAAATCTGTTGGGACCGAAAGTCCTGTGGGCGGTCATTGAGCAGTTTCCCACGGGTAAAAGTTCTTGGAGACTATTTCCCTCCCCTTCAGGGACATGTCTAAATTGTGGAGGTGGCGCGCGAGAAATGGCAGCATCTGTCTTGTGTATGTGTGTGTCTGCGTGAGTGTGTGTGTGTTATGTCTGTCTTGCCGCCCCAGTAGCTCAATCGTTACGATGCTGGTCTTTGGAGCTGCTGGATTCGGGTTCGAATCCCTGTCAGGCATGGATGTTTGTGCTTGTCAATAAATGTTGTTATTTGTCTATGTGTTTGTGTCGTCCTTCTTTGTGTGGCTCTTGTGACTGTCTCTTCTGGCGAGCTGGGTAATGGGCTATAAAGCCTGCACTCTCCCTTCTAGAGGGCGCAATCACTGTCATTTGTTATATGTCTTTCTTACTTGATGAAGGTTTATAAGCGGGTCTCTGACCAAGCCATAGACATCTTAATTAAAGTATTAGAGTGGAAGTGTTCTCAGTTTTAATTGGAAATCTGTAACCTTTGTTTACCCTTATCAAATCAAAGACAACGATTTAACTTGATCTAATTTCATTAGGGATCTTGGTGTTACTTTCGATGCAAAGCTCGATTTTTCTCATCACATAAATACCACTGCTTCTAACGCTTATAAATTTCTTGGTTTGCTTAAAAGAAAAACTAAAAAATTCAACAGTCAGAAAGCCCTGAAAACTTTATATTTCAGCTTAATCCGATCAAATTTAGATTATTGTTCAATGATTTGGGATCCCTACTATAACAATAAAAGTTTGATTCTTGAACAAATTCAAAATAAGTTCCTTCGTTATTTACATTTTAAACATCATATTAACATTTATTTCCATTTTTTAGTGATGAAAATCACTAAAAACCGTATTTTTAAAAATAACTTTACACCAACTCACCGCACGGCCATTAGCATCAAAACTACAAAATACTTTGTTTCCTGCTACAGGTCAGTGGCCCCCTTCCCACACACACCGCTGGCGAGATACAAGGGGTGGCGGCATTGCCCGAGGTTGCGGGATTCCCTTGCCCTCCCCTAGATGATATACACTGCGATCCAAAAGTTAAGACAATGACGTTTTTAGCTGCAAAATTTAGATTTGTGAAATTAGAATATCAAATAATCCCTATATATATTAAATACGTATTTTGAAATGCTATAATTGAAACATAATTGCTTGATTTGCTATAACAATTTTTAGTTTCATAAAATAAAATTTTGTATGGTCCCAAAAGTTTCGACACAAATACGAGATTATGCTAATTTAAAGTACAAAATTGCCTAATTTCGCATTTTTATTGTTGAATTATATTTTTTTTAGGTGATAAATTAAAAAAAACGATATCCGGTGAACTAAGCAGATTTTATAACGATATTGGTTCAATTTTACACCAAACAGATAATTAAGCCATATTAAATCTTTATTCAAATCCCATTTGCTTCAAATTTGCAATTTAACATATCTAAATACGAACCGAATGAATACCAGTCCATCACCTTAAAGTTTTGAAACGAATTCGTGGATTTAGGGACATGCATTGACCAATTTTCTTGATTAAAAGTGCAATCTTTCCCATATAAAATCACAAAATAGCGACATATCATTCTATTTTGCACTTTAGTACAATGCAGAGATAGTCAGCTCTTCAAAAACGACAAAAAAGTAGGAAATTTAAACGCAAGTTCACTCCACACAATTACGAAAGTTCCTTCTTCATACTAAAATTTGAAGTTTCTTGAGAAAAACCGGTTTCTTTGAACCGGTTACAATTTAACCGGGCTCTTTAGTGCTGTTTAAACACGTTCGGTTTAACTGAATATTGAAAAATATGCTTTTGAAAACACCGGTTTTCCCCCTCAAAAACTCTAGCATCAAGGTTTGTAATGGTGTAGAGTGAATTTACTTTGGAATAACCGAATTTTTTTGGTGTTTTCGAAGAGGTGACTATCTCTGCATTGTACTAAAGTACAAAAAAGAATAATCTGTTGCTATTTTGTGATTTTATATGGGAAATACTGCACTTTTCATCAAGAAAATCGATCAATGAACGTCTATAAGTCTACGAATTCGTGGCAAAACTTTAAGGTGATGGGCTGGTATTCATTCGGTTCGTATTTAGATATGTTACATTGTAAATTTGAAGCAAATATGATTTGAATAAAGATTTAAAGTGACTATATTGTATTTTTGGTGTAAAATTGTACTAATATCGTTAATAAATTTGTTTAGTTCACCGGATATCGTATTTCTTTAATTTATCATATAAAAAATATATGATTCATCAATAAAAATGCAAAATTAGGTCATTATGTACTTTAAATTAGCATAATCTCGCATTTGTGTCTAAACTTTTGGGACCATACAAAATTTTATTTTATGAAAAAAAATTTTGTTATAGCAAATCAAGCTATTATATTTCAATTATAGCATTTCAAAATACTTCTTTAATATATATAGGGATGTTTTGAAATTCTACTATCCCAATTCTAAATTTTACAACTAAAAAACGTCGTTGTCTAAACTTTTGGATCGCAGTGTATTAGTTTTCTTTTGTGTCCTCAAATTCTAAAAGACTAGACTATATTTTTCTTTTCACTACAACTTGAGCTGGAAGAAAAACACATAATGTAATCATAACAACTCGTTATTTTATAAGTTATTCAAAATAATTGAAGAGCACATGGGAAGAACCGATTTGATTTCGTAGAAGACTTTAATTAATGGCCTCTTTTGGGATGATAGTGAGAAATCGCCTAAACTGGTGTAAAGAAGCCGGTTACTCGCTTTGTTTATCTTTCGCGGCAACCCTGATTCACGTCAGAGATCAGGGGAAAGAGTCACACATTTGTACCGCGATTGAAGAACCGAAAGGGAAACCGCTTTTCGGTCGCCAATATCCGCCAAGCATACACAATTACGGAAAGACTCTAAAGAAATTAATTGGTTGTTCCCGTGTATTCTTCAATTATAAACAATCTCTTGAAAACAGTCTTCCTATCAAAGTATGAATTCACAACTTTCACCCCCGGTGGCCGAGATGTGTAAGCGACGAGCCTATCACTGAAGAGGTTCTTGGTTCTTTCCTTGTCCTAGCCATACTAGAAGCATTCTCGCTGGTGGAAAAAACCCTCTAAAAACCTCCATTGAGTCCGAGTACGCTGCGATATACGTGCTCGTTACATCTGTGGAGACGAATGTCCCGACGGCGTTAGCGTACGATGTCGCTCGAAATTCTGTTGGGTGCCCGCTCAGGTTCTAAGGTACGAGGCGTAATTTTTTGTGTTTAAGCTCCTAAAGGAGGCTAGAAGTAAGCAGCCGGAAACGATTACATTGCATTATATCACTCAGTAAGTACTCACTAAGTAAAGTAGTATAATTTTTTCAGTAAGTTAAGTATAACTGGTTTAAGTTACAGTTTTAATAAATACTGAAATTACAGTATGCTGATGATGAGTAAAATATATTGTTTAAATTATATTAGATGGTACATACATATTAAATACAGAATCGAAAACTAGATAAACGACTGAGTTTGTTGAATACGAAATTCAATTCTGAAATCGGATAACTTAATAAAGAACTTACTCAATTGCAAATTATGATTTGAACTGAAGCAGAATGTTTCGTATTTAAAGTAGAGAGAATGAAAAAAGTAGAAAGCTGTTCGCTAAAAATACTGAGATATATTTTTTTCACAAACTGAATCTCTGCCCATCTGTTGCCAAAAATCGATGAACTGTAGTTACAAAACACAACAAACTTAGCAGAATATTCAACGAAGCGTTACAATTTGAATAGTTTTTGTCTTCTCACAGAGTATATATTGGTTGATTAAAATTGAAATACCCGTGTCTTGGAAGCTATGCTGATGAATCTTGTGATTATATAGTTTTCATGTTCGAAGAGTATACTTTCAGACTTAAGTTGTAAACTCAAGCGTCGACCATATTGTTCTATATTATGTTTGATAATAGTCGGAAAAAAATGGTTATTATCAGAAATAATACCTTTGTACATATTGAAAAACATGTTTTCCAAATTTGGTATCAGTCAGCAATTTGGTTATGTGGTTTTCTTTCAATTTAGACGACGTGTTGTATAAGTACTTTTAATAACAACTAAAGTATTTAATGGCTTTTTCTCGGAAACTTATTTCTGAGGTTTTCACCTCCGTTAAACCGATAAGGCCAAAATCATCCTATTAAGTAAATTTTTCTGTTGCGTTATTTCACATGATATAGCAAAAGAAACACGTGTTGAGTTTTAATGAAATATATTTGTCTAATTAAAAAAAAACACATTTTACATTGAAAATGCTTTCCTTTTCTCAAAAAATTGAGTGTCCTTGACATTTAATTTTGCTAAAAAAAGTTTTTTATTATTTTCAAAATGTCTTAACATAGCTTTTTTTCTAGACGCTTGTATAATGAAGTAAAAAAACAAATTAGAGTTGAATCTACAAAATTAAGGGAGGAGTAGGGATTTAAATTCCAGAAAAACCGGTGAGAAATGTCTTTGTTCCATTTAAAATAATTATAATAATAATAAAATAATAATAATTGTTTACGTAGTTGTTCTAATATTCATATTTTTTTTATCTATGCTGAAAATTTGAAGTGAAAATATTAAAAAATAAAAAAAATTAAAACCTTGAAGGTCGAGATCTACCTTAATTATATACACCTTCTTGATCCTTAATCCTTCAACTTTTATTTACTAAATTTTTTCAGTAGAATTTTCGTAATGTTTTTTTGGATTAAACTTTTGGAACAAACTATAATAACCAACTAACTAAACAACCATTGCGGGGCCCGGATGGCCGAGGGGTTATCATCGCAGGCCAGCTGTCTGCGCGCTGTAACGGGTGCGGGTTCGATTAACGCCTTCGCCCTGGATGTACTTCCTTTCTCTGTGACAATAAAAATTCTTTCTGTGTCTGTCTTACTTGACGAAGGCTTATAAGCTGGTCTCTGATCAAGCACACAAGCCGGAATATATATGTACCTACCCTACAAACAATTTGTTTATTTGTATGAAATTAGTAACATGCATTTTGCGAGATCTCTTACAAATGTCTGATTGTATTTTACGTGCATTTAGATTTTTTTCGTGAATAACAGGGGTAGGGGTAGATACCTATATGTTCCAGCTTGTGTGTTTGAGCAGAAAACCGCTTTATAAGCCTTCGACAAGTAAGACAGGCACAGGAAGAATTTTTACTGTCACAGAAAAGAAAAGTACATCCAGGGCGAAGGCGGGAATCGAACCCGCACCCATTACAGCGTTGAGACTGCCGGCGTGATGTTCCAAACCACTCGGCCATCCGGGACCCGTCGTGAATAACACTTCAAGTAAACATTTTAAACATTTCGACTCATGTGGTAAAGTTGTGTCCGCTCATTGTGTATACCCGCGCAATGAAAGGATTTTCAAAAAGAACGTTTTTTTTTTGATGATTGAAGAATCCTCAAAAGTTAAACTTTTAAAAGTTAAACCCCTTTTAAGGTTTCTTTAATCATTGAAAAAAAAAAAGATAAATCTGAAAATTTATATAAAAAAACTAAATTGAAAGAGCAACCGGAGCACTAGAGAAAGTCACAAAATGACAAATAAAGTTTGTATCCTTAATTTTTTCGTCTATAAAAAAAAAGCATTTTTTTTTGTTCTAGGTGACGATTTTGATCATTATAACTATTACTACACTGTAAATAATTTTGGTGTATCTTCACACCAAAAATGGTGGCAACAAAGTAGCCACCAAAAGTGGTGTAAGGAAACACCACCAGTAAATCGGTGTAATGAAACACCGATAATTGACTGGTGTGTCGAAACACCACATTTGGTGGCAACTCTGTTGCCACCGTTTTTGGTGTGATAAAACGCCACCAGTGATTTGGTGTACTTAAACACCTAACGACCTAACAGGGTGTTCTGGTACTAATTTCAGAATCAAAAGGATAATATGGTTATTTTTTAAAAACACTCTTTGGTGTAAACTGATTTCTTACAAATCCTGAATCGACTGACATATTTGTTATGTTAAAAATAGCTAAATTATAATTTGAGTTGATTTATTGAGTTGAACTCAACGAGGATACTTTTACCCATAATAAAAAAGATAAAATGAAAATGTACATATATTATACAAAAAACATAACTCAAACAAAATTAATGTTTAGGAATATTTAACGTGAATTAAAGATATCAATAGGGTGGCCAGACATTATTTAATTTGTTACCCAACTATCTATATAGCTATAAAATTGTGCAATTAACCTCAGTTTAACTATTTTATAGTTTTTCCAAACAAAACGTAAATAAAATATCATTTACGAAAGTGTAATGATTATTTCATAATCAAAAAGTTAATCACTGAAACAATTCAGACATCAATGAGCAAAATGACTTATGAAAAATTACTGTAACTATACTTATCATTTCAATATTTTTAATCATATATACTAGCGCACAAAGATATAAACACAACCCTAAGTTTATCGTTACAACCAGAATTGCTAATATTGAGGTTTTACTTAAATCATTCATTAGTAATTCAGTTATCTATATAAAGAATAAATATAATCGTTCCGCTTACTTTGCATTTTCAGCAAATACAAACACGATTTATCATCATCAATTTCAAACTCATGTCGTTATTTAGGGCTAACTAAGTGCAAACTCACAAACAATCATTTAAAAGTAATAAATGCATGCTGAAATAAGTTTTCTATCAAGCAATTTTAAAACTAAGACTCAAACCATGCACATCACGAATAAATTATCGAAACACAGCTCTAATTTCCCCGTTACAACCATAGAATTGCTAGATTGGCTCGATCTGTAACACCGAATTTGGTGCTTCGTTTTCCAAATGTCGTCGAAAGGTTACATTCTTGGAGTATGTTAACACCAATTTTTTTAAAGTTTAAATAAAAACCATTTTGAGTAAATGATAACACCTTTTTTGGTGCTGACACCACAAGCCGTGTATATTTACACCTTATATAACATTTTATAAACCCAAAACAAGCGTAATAATACTCCCTTGTTTTTACAGTGTACAGCAACTGTTTTTACATAAACTGTAAAAATTACGAATTTTCAATAAAATGTCCTTTTCAAAGTTTTTTTTTTTTTTTTAAATAAATGGCACTATAGTAGTAATAACGTATTTTTCGTGATAATTTGTTCTGACATTAATATTGAACATGAAACTTTTTTTGCAAAATCTGCTATTAAAAAAATAATTCCATCCTGTGATTATTTTTCAAAATTTGCGAAAAATCTTAAATTTGGATCAATTGAAAGGCCATAATATTCATTTATAGAATTGAAACGATCCTTATCGTTCGGTAACTGATAGGATAATAATTTTGCGAATTTCGTTTTAAAACTAATTTTAATTGGTTGTTATGACACCAAAGAATATATAGAGAAATTATATGTGTAGAGGTAGGCGGGTATACGTTAAATCTGCTTAAGGGGTCAAAGGAGTCTTAAAAATGTGCAAAGAAGGTACTACAAAGCATAGTTTGATCTTTCATGTCATTTTTTAACTACTCAATATATAAGTATAATTTTTTATATGTAATTCTACAAGATTTATTTATTATAAAACAAATTTTAAAATTTATGAAACTTTAGCTAAAACTAAAATAAATGACATTGAACATAAAGCTATTTGAACACATTGGGATTAGGCTTGCGCGGCAAATTGTGAGGTCAAAATTGAAGACATGACCAAGAAAATGACTATATATTGTATAAATATGTACAAACAAAGACTTATACCAAAATTCTCAGCTCAATTTTAATTAGAAATTATTTTAAGAACCTTTTTCTAAAATTTTTTATAAAAATGTTAAAATTTTGATTGAAAAAATTTTAAAAATAGCAATTTTCCTTCCAGACAATTTTCCTTCTTACTCTTTGTTTTTACCCAAGTTAGGTTGGCACGGAGGGATCTAATTTAAATTTACCCCCATCGAAAATGCGATAGAGATGTAAAACAAATCGTACCATAACATACACCATACTTTTTTTCTCTCTAATATGGCTGCAACATTTGCATGGGAACTTGCAGACTCGGCATATTCCCCAGAACTGAGAGCCATTTTTGGGGCACCATCTAGGCGGCTCTCGCTACCAATTTTGACGCACAGATTACAATGAATCTGACCTCTCTTTGGATGTTAAAGTATGCCGATATTTGATTTTGCAAAGAGAACCCAGGCCAAATGGTCCCCTCCAGGGATCTTTTAAACATGCCACACAATCATATGACATGCGTTCCCAGAATCTTCCCATCCAGAAAATCCGACGAATCAGCCGGGGCTCGATGCCGCGATCTTGGGGTTACGAGGCGGACACGTTTAACCTCTCAGCCACTGAGCCGCTATACACCATACTTAAAAATCCAATATTTCACTGTAAACCATCTCACTTGACATCAAATCTTACCCAACATTTAGTTCCGATCCTCCAATTTAACCCATTGTACTCATAGACATTCAACTGATATCCGTTTTCCTTTTATAAGAACTGAACGTTTTTTTTAAAAAGAAGACACTAAAAGAACTGAGCTGAAGAGATGCCACGTTAAAAAAATATTCTTTCTCTCTTTTTGTGTTATTCTTCTTCTGTCACTTTTTTCAATGCGCTTGTTTAGACGTACGTCGGAATAGAGTCGTTTTCGCGTCGTCGCGTCTAGAGGAAGTGACGTTTTTTTTTTTTTGTCGTTGAGGATTGAATCTATCTCACCGGAACTTGTATTCTCTATTCGAACGGCTGGTGTAGAAAGAGAGGACTTTATAAGATTTTGTAAAATAACTCTCAGTAGAGATTTTGTTGGAATTGTCTTCTGAATCTGTTGCATTCGACTAAAATAAATTTTAAAAAATTACGATGAATTGTTTAAAAATTAATATGTAATTTGTTTGTTATAAAACACTGCATATAACCGCAAAAGATAGTTGTAAAAATGTTTGAGTTATGCTCAGTAGTTATCCAATGGGTCCTATCACGTAGTATGGAAAGAAAACAAAACAACCAATGAAATAGCAGTATGGAGAGCGCGACGTCATAAGAAACCAACGGGCTTGTTTCACGTTATACGGAAAGCAAACAAAATAACCTTTGAAATAGCATTATAGAAAGCATGACATCATAAGAAGCATTCCCATTATTTATCTTTATCATCAGTAATGTATTATTAGTTAATTATTAGAAATTAAAGTAAATACATATGATATATATATATATATATATATATATATATATATATATATATATATATATATATATATATATATATATATATATATATATTATATATATATATATAATATATATATATATATATATATATATATATATATATATATATATATATGAGAAAAAACTGTTGAAAAAAAAAGAGTTAAAAAAAGTAACATTGATTAGGTTCTGCGGTTCCTCACATTATTTAATATACAAAGTGGAAATTATAAAGGAACAAACTTTGAATTAAAAATCTAAATAAACAATTTACACTCTCAGAAAAATCCGTCTTTATACACTAAACTTTCCGTCTATTTTCACAGTAATTTTTCCGTTTTATAAAAAAATAGAACAATTCCGTTTTCTTTGAACCGCGCATGCGCATCGCGATATTATTGTTGGTGGGTAGAAGAGACCGCTATTAATTTCTATCGACATCACGACTTTTTGCAGCAGTAACTGCTATAATAATATTTTGAAGGTATGTGTCACAATGGCCGAGTGGTTAAAGCATCCGCCTCAGGATTTGGCTTTCTCAGGGGTGCGGGGGTTCGAATCCCACCTACTGCCAATCATCCTATAAATCGGATATGTGTACTGGGAAGTTTAGGGCCTGAAGGCACTGGGACAGACGTGCTCGTTAAATCTGTGGAGTCCAAAGTCCCGACGGCGTCAGCGTACGATGTCGCCCGAAGTTCGATATTTCTTCAAAATACATAAAATTTTCGTTTTTTAACGAAAATTAAACACAACGGATCTATCTTTAAAAAACGGAATACTTCCTTCTTTTAGCGGACCAAAGTGTTCCTTCAATTCACGGAAACATTCCGGTAGCAGTGCTGCACAGACTTTTTCCGTGAATTGAAGGAAATTTTTTTGAGAGTGTATGGCATGTAATCAAAATGCTTATTCTTTAACAATGTAAAAATTTAACTTTTCGATTAACTAATTGCACATTTTCTTTTAAAAATAGGGATATGTAACATCACACGGCTTTCACACAAATCCATTATTACATTTAAAAGTAAGTCTTCAATCTATAAGGTAATTTCCATAACTTAAAACCAAAAAAGTTCAATGGCAGCTAACCCTTGCTCACTCTAGATTTTCTTGAAAACCAACCGAAGGGAATTGGGAACTGGTGTATCAAATTTTGAAGTCCGTAGCTCTTTTAATTCGATATGTAGAGTTATTTCAGACAGACAGACGTAGGGTAGGGTAGGGTAGGGTATTTTACATATATATTCCGACTTGTGTGCTTGCTCCAGACAGACGTATCAACGTTCAAAATCCATATTTTTAGAATTGGCTCCTTTCAAAACGTATAGAAAACACAAAATCAACCTTTCGGATTTTCGACCTCAACGCAACACTTCCACCCTCTTATATTTCCTATTGGGTAATAGAAAGTAAAAAAAAAAAAAGGCTGCCATCTCTTATACCCTGCTATTCAGAAAAAATGTCTTCCATTCCAAAATAAAATTCCTTTTTAAGGAAGTTGTACGCAAAGACTTTTGATAAAGATAGAATGAGCATTGGAAAATCTAAATTGGGACAAGCATGACTACAAATGAATAACCGAAATCACGTGAGCTTGGCACTACAACTTGGCGTGTTTTCCTGACAAAACACTATAAAATAAATTGATAGTTTTATTTATACAAAAATTGATATTTTCTTGTACTATTGTAAAGATAATTAGACAAGAGCTAATGCATAATACTGATTATAACTTTTTAAAAGATTGTTTTGACCGCATATACAGTGGTGGCCAAAAGTGTGGACACATTTTGTAAGTTTCATGTGTTTCAACTGTTAATTGTGTTCTTGCATCTATTAAATTTCGCTTAAATACAAACATTTAAATATTAAATTGAAGGTAATTTAATGAAGAATTTCACTATAAAAAAACAGAATTAAAGTATCTTTATTACAAATAAAGTTATGCTCATTTTAGTTGAACAAGCAAGCACAATCAATGGATTTTCTTATGCTGAAATTGCAATACAAGTTGGTAGTTGAATGACTTGCAAAACTAAGACAGATCATACTATTAGTTGCATAACCTAATCGTAATACAAATATTGTAATACTGTATTTATTTTTAATTCTACATGAAATTACTTTGATGATGATGATGGTGTGTCCGTCCATGGAAATAGATTATGTGGGACCAAAGGTCTCAAAGACGGCTTCAGCCATCTGCACACAGTGGTCCTCATAAAGATTAAATTACTTTTAATTTGATATACAATTGTTTAATTTGATATACGATTAATATATTCTGTAATCACACAAAGTTGAAAAATATGAAAATTTCAAAATGTGTCCACACTTTTGGCCACCACTGTACTTCAAACGTAGCGATAAGTAGCCAAATATTGGAACTATTCTCACTAATTGTCTTGTTTCACATGAGGTAGTCATTCCTACTTTCAATCATAAATTTCATTGTTGGTTTCCTTGTTTTTTGGGGTAAATTGGTATGCTCCGCCGTCTTTATTCATTAACCAATCGAGAACTTGTTTTCGTTCCTGTGGAACTGTTACTACTCAAGACATGAAACATACCCAAACATTAAACCATTTATGGGGCTCGGGTGGCCTAATGGTTAAGACCGCTGACCTTTATGCTAACAGACTGCTCACTGTACTGGGAGTGGGTTTGATTCACGCCTTCACCCTGGGTGTAATTTCTCTTCCAGTGAGAGTAAATATTCTGGCTATTTCTGTCTTACTTGACTAGGGTTTATAAACGGGCTCTCTGATCAAGCACACAAGCCGGATATGTTGTTGTTGCTGCGTATCTCCTAGGTTTAGCAGAGCTAAACTAGGTCTAAGATGTGTCACTCTCAAAAATTCCAGGACCATGACTGGATTTTCCAAACCGGATATAAATGTACGAACCATTTATGTTAGACCCACCCAACCGCTTGTTTCATTATTGGCTGTTTCGTTTATTTTACCTAGGTCGTTGGCTGTATACAGTCTCCATATTCTATTTGAAGTCATCAAATTGTCATACTGCATTTGACAGCAACCATCCAGATACGGAGTTTATAGGAACACAAATTCGGTTTCAGTGAAATTTTCAGTCGAGATTTCTTTGTGAGGTCGTATAAATTTACTTTTGTTGAAAATACCATCAGTGTGGTTGAAGTAGAAATAGTAAATATCATATTAATTGCTCAGGTTGTCATATACCATCTTCGTCTTTGATAAAAAGGAAAAATATATTTTTTGTTTTAGATATTTTTTCATAAATATACGATCTGATTTTCAAAAAAATTTATTTCAACTAAATTTTTTGTTTGTATATTTTTTATTAAAACATGAATAAACGTTATAAAACCCCCCTAAAGTTGCTTTTTTTTGTCACTATACTATCTGAAAGGAAAAACGACTTGTACAGGGATAGCAAGGTTTATTAAACGTATTCCGCGATTTTAGAATAAATAAAAAAAATTAATTTGATATTTTTTGAATTTTTGAATATTTTGAAATATTAATTTGATTGTTTTCAAAACCAAAATTAATATTTAATTATTAAAGAATTTTTATCTTAAAAACTTTTACAATGATGTCCAACGTACTGAAAAGCTCCAGTAATTGCTTTTTTTACGTTTGTACTACATGAAAGGAGAAACAACACTTACATTAGTAACACTTTCCCTTTTGTTGTGAAAAATACTTTTTTTTCAATGAAAAATCTCAGTATCTAATTAACAAGGAGTTGAAAATAATTGAATTCTGTATTTAATACGTTTTCTGCTTTTTATAAAATATTGCAAGCTATTGCTGAAAAACTAAAAAAGTGGGGAAATATTGAATTTAATTTATTATTATGATTAATTACTACGTTTAATTATTATTTTTTTCAAAATTTCTTCAAATTTGATATTCATTTATTACTCATACTATTACTTATGAAATAAAAAAATATTTTTACAAAACTTATTATTCACAAATAGCGAAGGGAAAGGATGGAATGAAGGTAAATGGGGGTACGGTGATATATTTGTTTATAAGGTTGTTTAGTTTAGTTTGAGAGGGCCCACAGTTGCTTAGTGGTAGTGCTTCGCATTGCCACGACGCAGGTCCGGGGATCGAATCCCAGATCGGGCGAGGCTAAGCCATCTTTCATCCCTTGAGTGGGTCAATTAAATGAGTACCAAGCACGCTTGGAACTACACTCTTAAAACGAACGAGCGATTTTAACATAGTCTTCACTTCTCCAGTCTGGAAAATGCACTTCTCCTTTTGGAGTGGATCCTTTGTGTGTTAAACCTCCGACAGGATCACTCCAAACGAGTGATTTTAACTCATTCTGAGTTAACATTCACTCCTTTCCAGTGTCGAAAATGCACTTCTCCTACTGGAGTGGAATTCACTCTTTTGTTTTAAGAGGGTAAAACACTGGGGGTTCCACTTGAGGCTGACCACCTTACCGGGACATATGCCTACACTTTTAAAACAAACGAGCGATTTCAACTAAGTCTGAGTTAATATTCACTCCGTTCCAGTGTCGAAAATGCACTTCTCCTACAGGAGTGGATTTCACTCCTTTGTTTCAAGAGTGTAGCATCCCAGAGCCCTAGATCACGAAAGCTGAAACGGGCACGGCATCCCTTGGCCCAGTAATGGGCTGTTGCGTCAGGGAGTTTAATTTTTTAAAATTTTTTTTAGTTTAGTTTGAATTATCATCGCACTGGAGTTAGACTAGAGCTATTGTCGACTGCCATCGTAATTTAGAACCGGCAATGAGAAGACAACTGAGTAGGTACCCAACGTAACCGTTAAGGGCGATATCGTACGCAGGGATGTAACTTTGAAGCATATTTAACGTGCACTCCCTCTACACGGGGTATTATTCGTCGGACATTATTTTCGGATGAACGGCCGTTTATAATTTTGGCGATCCCCGGACCCGAACATGGAACCTTCCGAATTCGAGACGAACGCCTAAACCAACTGGGCTCCTCAAGCCCCCTTATAAGGCTGTAAAGAGTACCAAAAACTACTTTACGGTAACGACACCAAAATTGTACCGGGGAATTTGGTTTTAGTTACTAGAAGAAGAGAAGGGCGGCATATTTAGTGTTTGCGATTTTTGTGTTTTATATGCTTTTTGATTTAACCTCTTTGCTACAGATGTACACATGTGCAAAATTTTGTAGAATTCACTTCACAACTCTTGTTTGCATTTTTTCTTAATAGCAACTTTTTTTTATTGCAAGCTAGAATGTCCAGTTTTTCTAAAAATACATATAGAAACATGATTTGTTATTTTTATTAAAAAATTATGTACCAAGTGAATTCCAACCGCCTTTATCAACATCATCATCAACATAATTATCATTATTGTTGTTAATGTTATCATCATTATTATTATTATTACATCGTTATAATTGTTATTATTATTATTATTGCTTCATCATCATCATCATCATCATCATCATCATTATTATTAAACTATGATTCTCCTCCACCAATGAAATATTCACTAAAATTCTCAAATAATAAGTCTCGTTTTCGAATTTTGTCAACTGCACGCCTTATTGTACCACGGCTTGACTCGCTCGCTATTGACAGGGAGGCGAACAAGCCTACACAATAGATAACAAGCTTTTGTTAATATGTTTATCATGAAACAAAGGGCTTTTGATGGCAAATATTGGTCTTGGTAATTTTGGATATGGAGCCAATGCAAAATATGTAACAATTTATGATGTTATATTCTATAGTAAATATAATTCGCATGTTTCATCTGTATGTTCAATATTCATATTCAATCATGATATCAATGTTCATACATATCATGAATCATTTTTAGTTTAATTTCAGGATTTTATTGGTGATTTCGATGATGAGTGTTGTGACATGGGAAGATCTACCTATACTATATTAATGTGCTTGTTTCAATACTCTGTCTAAGAAAAAACCAATGTAATCGCAGTATAGAGATCGTGACATCATAAGACATATTCCCCTTAAGCCTTGGTTTCCTCGGAGTCTGTCGCCAGAAAAATGCGACCGCTATTATACGTGGATGACGTCACCCAACAGGCCACCGCTTCATGGGAACGTTACGTTGACACGAAACTGGAAACCTAGCGAACTCACTCAGCCAACGCTGTTGTTGTTTTGGTTTTCATCTTTGCATGTCAAAAACGGAAAATTTAGGTTCTTCGTGATTTCTCACAATATCAATTAGCATTTCTTCCTCGGCAAGCGTAAAACAAATCTAGCCTTCCGTCATTTATTCAAACTTTTAATTTTTGGCAAGCACACCGCACAACAGACAATAGCAAAAAACGTATAGTCATCATGATTTCCCCAACGCACTCAACAGCAACCCAATCTGGCGGTCATGTTGAGTTGTCCGGCAACGCTCCCGAGGAAACCACTCTAGCGTAATCAATGTCGGTAGTTTGTATGACGTCACTCAGCGCACTTGTCCGACCGCTTAAATCTGTCGACATACTCCGAGGAAACCGAGGCTTTAGGAGTCACCCATCGAGACTGTTTTTTCATTCCAGTGGAATTGTTCCTCATGTGGCAAAACATGCCTATTTTGCAAAAAATAAATTTAATAAATATTGCGATAATTTTTTTTTTAAATCCACCTGAGCCTTCTTAAGAAATTGCTAATTTGACATTATGTTTTTGACAGTTTCTGTATGGTTTTACAATAAGCACCTTTTTCTTGCTGGATTGGTTTAACGCTTGAGTGAGTTTTTCACTATGGTTTAAGACAATACATATACAAATTTAAACTATTGCAATAAATTTAATAAAAAGTGTGTTTTTATAAAATCAAAAGATTAAAGTTTTAGATGAAAAAAAAAACTTAAACTAAAGGACCCAGCTTCAGAATATTGAAAGAAAACCACAAGAGTTGCAAGGTAAACCAATAAAGTTTTACTGATTAACTACAAAACAAGTTTTCCTTTGAATCTACTTCTAAAACTACACAAAATATGTGTGCTTATGAATATCAGTAGGCCTTGAATATTTTTTGTCTTCGCCATCTAAACCCAAACTTTTCCATATAGAGTTTCACAAGAAGGCAATTTCTTGATGAATCGAGACATAAAAATGGGTGTCACTTTGCTATAAATCCTGGCCAGAATTGTTCAACCGTGGAGAGAGAGAGGGAGATTCAGAGAACGACATTTGATTGATAATGACGAATGGCGGGCCACGTGTTGTGGTGGGTTCGATTCGGAGAGCTGACTCAAAGAATAACAATGGGTGGAGGACTGAGATCTAGGGGTTGGGGGTGTCAAACTCAGTATCATGGATTGTCTGAATCGAATCCCTGATGAGATAAAACATTGCCTTTATTTTTTCCATTGTTTCAATTATGGCAAATGACGTGTGAAAACCAATGGACATCGAATTGTTGAAACACTCCTCACTGCTACTTCGTTTTTATTTAAAATTTATATTAAGGGGGAATGAGAGCGCTGCATCGCAGGTCTCCAAACTCAAGTGCCTCATTTAATCCAATCAACTTAATCTACACTCTTAAAACAAGCACTCCTAATTTAACTCAGTCTGAGTGGATTTCACTCCTCCAGACTGGAAAATGCACTTCTCCTTTTGGAGTGGATCCTCTGTGTGTTAAACCTCCGACAGGATCACTCCAAACGAGTGATTTTAACTCAGTCTGAGAAAATATGCATGCCTTTAGGGTGTCGAAAATGCACTTCTCCAACTGGAGTGGATTTCACTCTTTTGTTTTAAGAGTGTAACGGAGAATTTTTTTTCCTGTCGTATTTCTCCGGCTGCGTTGATTATTTTTACAAACAGTTTTTTTAAATAATAAATTTAGATAACATGCAGGTCTCTATAATCACACTATTAAAATTACTTCGAATACTTTTTGTAAAATTATATAATGAAAATGAAACAAAAATCGAATCAATTTCAAAAAGGGGGATTGTAGAGACCTGTAAATCAGCTACATTTATCACATAAAAAATCCGTTTGTAAAAATATTCGATACAACCGCAGAATAGGGGTAGAGAAAATAGTTTTTTTTTTACTCCATTGGATTTACACTGATGTACTTTGCTTTGGAGACCCTCGGTCCAGCGCGCCCATTCCAACTAAATGTAAATTTATATTAATCAAGTGATTGGCTGAAAATATAAAGAGTAACAAAAAAAAAATACAGGACCGAAGGTGGCTGGAGTTAATTTCTGCAGAAAGTGATGTTTAATGATGTTAATCATTATTAATTTAATATTTAAAATTACCCTTAAACATGCAAATGCGTGCACTTTTTTAACACTTTACCTACGGGCGTCGACTGACCCATAGACTAAGAACCAGAGACATAACATAGAGTGGACTGCGCATTAATAGTAAAGCAGCTTAGGGATGGAAAACCAAAACCGGTTTTCAAAAAACCGGTGGTCCCAGTTTTGACTGAAAACCGTTTTTTTTTAATGAGGCCCTTTGGAACCGAAAACCGGTTTTTTAGGGAAAAACCGATGGAAAATGGAAAACCGGTTTTTTCTGGAAAACCGCCTTCCCTTGCAGATTAGCATTATGTCCTAAACATCATAAATCGCCAAGAGGGGAAAGGTTGCTACATATGGCAACTTAACGCTACCGTTTCGTTACGAACTATTCCAAATTGTCGCCAGACCTGAATATCAGCTAGCAAACCGAAGTGGAGACTACCATCAATACCCAAGTCACGTGGGTTTCTACCAATCGCGGCAGCTTGAATTTTTTTTAATGTTTTTGCAGACGATTTTTTGAGCATTGTTGGTATTTTTCTCTTTTGGCTTTTATAATAAATATTTAATTACATTCTTTTAATCTCTGAGCATGTTAGCAATCGTGAATGTTGTACTTTAATTTAGTAACGTTTTGTGCAAGATGCCAAATGCTTGTGAATTCCTAATTGTAAAGAGGGGTATAAAAAAGGATTAGTCACACTTCACGGGTAAAATTTATTTAGTTCTGCATACTTTTAGTAATTGTGTGTTCTTCATAAAATATAATTTCTATCGAGGGAATTTATTCTAAAAGCTCTTTTATACTGAAGAATCATATCCATGATTAAATGAACGTTGTTAGAACTCTAATTATAATAAATATTTTGGGCCAAGTCAATTAAATTAATGGTCTGAACATTAGACAGCTTAGAAGTAGAATATTTTTTTACAATTTGGTCAAAACGAAACCTGTTTTTGCAATCGTGTTTGAGTTATTTATATTTAAAAAGTAGAACATTTGCTGAATTTTGAATATATTGATGTGTTTTATAAAGTTGATTTATTCCAGGTGAAATAAAGGAAGAAGCAATATTTAAAAAAAAAAATTGATTTTTTTTTTAAATCGGACCGTTAGAACGAAAGTTATAGAGACGGCAGAAAATGTTCACCATGTCAATTACCAACTTATATTACAGCAACACTCTACATCAACCTACTAATGTTCTTTTACATTAATTTTTAATTAAGAGTCCACATTCAATTGTTCAAGTAATCTTAAATAGACTCACAAAATCAAAGAAATAATCTGATATATATTAAGAGGATCTTAAAATACTAGCGATTCATCCTTGCTCCTTTCCAAGCTTCTTTATCATAACATTAGATTGTCGGCCTCTGTGTTCAGGTCGTTGTGGAAAAACTCGCCAAATGGTAAACTCGCCATAGATGCGAGCCAAACGCGACACAGTCATGTGACTGTGTAAGTTAGATGTTTATGACACTTTAGGTTTGCCAATGCGCAGTCCACTCTATGTTATGTCTCTGCTAAGAACACTCTAAGTTTCAAACTCTCATTAGAGAATTTCTACATTGAAATTGACATAGAAACTAGCGCGCCCCCTTTGTGTCTAAGGGAACTAATGTAATGGTTTCTGGCTGCCTATTTGCAGTCACCTTTAGGAGATTTAACAGAGCCAATGACATCTCGTAATTTGGAACCCTTATCAAGTGACGATAGGGATCTATTTTTTACTACAACTTATTTTCGACTTTATTTTTGAATATATACAGCTACTCATTGACTTTTATATCTCTCGTAGGCCCATCCTCAAGATATTTGACCTTGTGCTTCTTTTTCTCCATTAATAAACCTACAGACTGACTACGCTTGTCATTTTAGACATGGTCCCTCAAAGATCCACAAGTGATTCGATTGAATAACTCGTCAAATATTCATCCAAATGTAACAAAAACTTAGATTTAGGGGTTTTCGAGGGTTTTTCACATTTCTAAGTAATTAAAATTGGGTGTTGCTGTTGAAAATTTTAAAGTTCGTAACATTTTTAATATTAAGACGGACCCTTATGCAAATTTTGTGTCATGCAATTAACTCAAAATGTTATTTGTTCACATAGTCAAAAAGGTCCGATGTAAAAGGATGACTAACGGTTGAAATAATCACTAGTGGGTAACTTTTTTTTAACAGAGAACATTCCGAAGAAACAGTAGCCCTACAATTGAAAGTACAATTATGCCAATCAACAAATCAACCTTTAATAGTGTTTTAGTTGCTTTCGACACGTTAGAAGAGCTAGGCATTAGATTAAGTTGCTGGTCTAGAAGATTTTTAGTCTACGGGTCAGTCGACGCCCGTAGGTAAAGTGTTAAGATTCAAACGTTACCCCATAACTATATGCAGGAGCCGGGCTAGTGGTCAAGGTCTCATTCTCAGAATCGGAATGTCCTGCGATCGAGTCCCGATGCCACTGGTGACCCACCGAGTATATGTGGGGTACGTGCTCGTTAAATCTGTTGGGTCCGAAAGTCATGTGAGTGGTCATTGTGCAGTTTTCTACGGGTACAGGTGAATGGAGACTAGTTCCCTCCCCTTCAGGGACATGGCTAAATTGTTGAGATGGCAGCATCTGTCACTTATGTGTGTGAGTGTTGTGTTTGTCTTACTTAAGGGGGCCCAGTACCCAAAAATCATGAAAAATGCAATTTTTTTTATTATTTTTAAAAAATATTATTTGAACATTTCTTAACATTTTGCAAAAAACGCTTTAAATTTTATGCATTAGCTTTTGAGTAATGAAATTTTGAATGAGACTCACTCTCCAAGTATCCTATCACGGATCTAAACTTTAAAGGCTCGTATCTCTGTTCGTGTTTTTTAAATTTTAGTATTAGCGAAAAACACTACTCCTCTTTTAATAATATGCATAAAAAGTTTCTGTAAATTTCTATAGTATCATAAAAGTATAATGAACAAAACTATGCATTAAAACTCCTCATTTATGTCCGTCAGTATTTTTTAAAAAAAATTCAAAGTTTAAATTGTAAGTTTTTAGTGAATTATTTTGGCAAAATTTCGAAAATTATAATCGAAAAATTAGGGAGGAGTAGGGATTTAAAAATTGTAAAATAAGTGAGCGAAAAATTAAATTTTTAAAAATATTGAGTCATTTTCATTTTTTTTTTGCTAATAGGTTTTATGAATGCATGATACACCAGTGTATAAAATCTGAGTATTATAACTTCATAAATAAAAAAAAGGGGAAGGTACCGGACCCCCTTAAGGTAGGAGAATAGCCAAAATTCTAAAATGTTTACTATTACTTTAATCTTTTCCAAATTTGGCATAGTGATTTCAAATATAATGAGCAGTGCTTCTTAGGCAATTTTTTTTATTTAAATATAATTGATTTATTTTAAACGGTGTTTTTCACCTAAAAAAAGTGGGTTGCGCCAACACTTCTAGTATAAAAAGTTTAACATTAATTAACCTGAATTTTTTTACAGATGCTATTTCAATATTTTTCTGTGCCATGAACCTCGAACATCCGGTGTAAATTTATAAGTTTTTTTTAAAAAAAATTTCCAAGTGTAAGCTAATCGAAAAAAATCATTTTTTTGTGGTTAATTTATAACATTTTTCTTAATAACTTCTTTTCTTGTAATTTGTATGCAACTCTAGAGGGTTATTGCATGCATCAGTTCAAAACGAAGAATTTAACACATAATTAATGTTTAGAGGATGAAAATTCAATGTGGTAGACTTGTTAGCGTAAACCTCCTTTTTTAGTAGAAAAACACCGATTAAAATAAATCAATTTTATTTAAATTTAAAAAAATGCATAAATAGTATTATTCATTATATTTGAAATCAGTATGCCGAATTTGGAAAAGATTAAAGAAATAATAAAATTTTTAGAATTTTGGGGAATTTTGGGTATTCGCCTACCTTAAGAGGCGTTATCAGCCAACGTTATTTTGATTCTGACTCAGCAGAGGGCGCATACAATTCCCGCCAAATGATACGTCTGGCGATTTAAAAAAAGGGATGCGTTTCTCCTTCTGGGGAGTGGTGCACGCGGCAAGATTTCATTACAAGATAAGGAAGATTCTATTGTAATCAGAGGTAGACTATCGAATACCGGATCCGGTACTCTTTTGCATGACGAGACGATGTCCCCGAAATTTATTTGTGCATTGATTTTTTATTTCTCTTTCGTTTACTTTTTTTATTATTATTTTTAAAAATTATACTTATTTTGTAAATCTTAAGATCTTTCAGGAAACAATTTCTTTTCTGGTTTGCACGTACTAATATATTTTATTTCTATTTATGATTACCGAGATGTGATGCCACTATGAACTTCTCTAAAGTCATCCCTGTAAACTTCGGAATGCGAACTTAGCTTTGGCATATGAACAGTATTTTTTTTTTTTAAAATCTAGTTCCGTATTTTTAATTGTTGTCGTAGCAATCTTTGTTAAAACTAATGGCCTACCAATGCAAAAGTAGAAACCCGATCCATAATGAATATGTCGTTAGCTGTTTAAAGGCATTAATAGGTCAGCAAGATACAAACCAGAGACATAACATAGAGTGGACTGCGCATTAATAGTAAAGCAGCTTAGGGATGGAAAACCAAAACCGGTTTTCAAAAAACCGGTGGTCCCAGTTTTGACTGAAAACCGGTTTTTTTGAATGAGGCCCTTTGGAACCGAAAACCGGTTTTTTAGGGAAAAACCGATGGAAAATGGAAAACCGGTTTTTTCTGGAAAACCGCCTTCCCTTGCAGATTAGCATTATGTCCTAAACATCATAAATCGCCAAGAGGGGAAAGGTTGCTACATATGGCAACTTAACGCTACCGTTTCGTTACGAACTATTCCAAATTGTCGCCAGACCTGAATATCAGCTAGCAAACCGAAGTGGAGACTACCATCAATACCCAAGTCACGTGGGTTTCTACCAATCGCGGCAGCTTGAATTTTTTTTAATGTTTTTGCAGACGATTTTTTGAGCATTGTTGGTATTTTTCTCTTTTGGCTTTTATAATAAATATTTAATTACATTCTTTTAATCTCTGAGCATGTTAGCAATCGTGAATGTTGTACTTTAATTTAGTAACGTTTTGTGCAAGATGCCAAATGCTTGTGAATTCCTAATTGTAAAGAGGGGTATAAAAAAGGATTAGTCACACTTCACGGGTAAAATTTATTTAGTTCTGCATACTTTTAGTAATTGTGTGTTCTTCATAAAATATAATTTCTATCGAGGGAATTTATTCTAAAAGCTCTTTTATACTGAAGAATCATATCCATGATTAAATCAACGTTGTTAGAACTCTAATTATAATAAATATTTTGGGCCAAGTCAATTAAATTAATGGTCTGAACATTAGACAGCTTAGAAGTAGAATATTTTTTTACAATTTGGTCAAAACGAAACCTGTTTTTGCAATCGTGTTTGAGTTATTTATATTTAAAAAGTAGAACATTTGCTGAATTTTGAATAGATTGATGTGTTTTATAAAGTTGATTTATTCCAGGTGAAATAAAGGAAGAAGCACTATTTAAAAAAAAAAATTGATTTTTTTTTTAAAATCGGACCGTTAGAACGAAAGTTATAGAGACGGCAGAAAATGTTCACCATGTCAATTACCAACTTATATTACAGCAACACTCTACATCAACCTACTAATGTTCTTTTACATTAATTTTTAATTAAGAGTCCACATTCAATTGTTCAAGTAATCTTAAATAGACTCACAAAATCAAAGAAATAATCTGATATATATTAAGAGGATCTTAAAATACTAGCGATTCATCCTTGCTCCTTTCCAAGCTTCTTTATCATAACATTAGATTGTCGGCCTCTGTGTTCAGGTCGTTGTGGAAAAACTCGCCAAATGGTAAACTCGCCATAGATGCGAGCCAAACGCGACACAGTCATGTGACTGTGTAAGTTCGATGTTTAGGACACTTTAGGTTTGCCAATGCGCAGTCCACTCTATGTTATGTCTCTGATACAAACAAGCGCGGGTTTATTTGTAGCGTAGGTTGTAGCTCGAAGGTTGCGTTAGGTGCTAGCTCAGGTTCTGACCTCGTCACTTAACCGCTGCTCAAACCTACGGTGTGAGCGTGTTGAAACTCTGTACTAATTTAGAAATTTAGACAGTTAGTTCCGGTCAAAGGAGTAAAGGGGAGACCAAATCATATTTGCCTTTTATTACCATATTACATTACCCTACAAGAGAGTTGTACCAAAGGGTTGGTTCCAGCCCAACACAGCTTTTCATCGTCCTGGCTGCATCGCAGAACCCATATCAAATTTCTCGTTTTATTATATCCGTAGGGGGAACTAGGGATGTTTGAAACCACTTGCAGTTTTTGGCTTAAAACTTTTGAAAAACATCACTTATGGATGAGGAAATGCAGGCAATTTTTGCTTTATAAAGTGTTACACAATATTATATTAGAACTTTACCTAATTATTAACAGCAATATAAGTAAAATATCAATTATTTAAAACTTTATGCATTGGGATACATGACCCCCTCATTAGGGATACCATGACCCCACCCATATCTTTGGTAAAATGAATAAAAAATAACAAAATACTTTGACATTTTAACAAAACTAACATCATAAAAAGTTTATATACATATTTTTCATTTGTCATACAAAATTATTACATATTTTTAATCCGTTAAGTAGTCTTATATTAACGAATTATTCAATTTTAAACGTAAAGTCTTGTTTGAATACATAACTGGTGATTCTTTTATTTTGCCGAGAAAACAAAGTTGGTCGAAGAATCGCTTTATTTTGTCAATATCAACTTAGGATATATTATTCATTTCAAGTCATTAAAAAACAATTTCCATAATTTCAGTTTTTCAACTGAATTGCAAGCTCGTAGTATTGTTTTTCTTGCACCTTCAAAACAAATCTTATGATCTATTGCCCCAAAACATTTGGTAAGAGCCCAGTCTTTTACTTCTGGGACTCCCGTGATTTTTTGAAAAAATTTCTTGGCCTGCTGTTGTCTACTTTTTGTACTAATTACTGGGGTCACGTATCCCTAGTTGCACTTTTTTTGCTACTTTTCCAGCAGATTTTTTACAAGAAGCAAAAGTGTTTTGGGCCATATATGACATGTTTCATGATGCTAAACTTTTGCTCTTCAAGTGAATACCCACTTCCTGTAGCAAGAGCTCCCAAAACGGCGAGTTGGTTGAGCGAGCGTTTCTCTTTATATCAGTCGTCACTTTTGCTGTACATTTGCAACGGGATTTGTTACAAATAAAATAATAATCAAATATTAATCCTGTTTGTAGTACCTTCTGAAAAACCATCTTGCCTACTAATGTGCAGTTAAGGGGTCTAAGGAGTCTTAAAAATGTGCAAAGAAGGCACTACAAAACATAGTTTGATCTTTCATGTCATTTTTGAACTACTCAATGTATGAGTATAATTTTTGTATATGTAATTCTACAGGATTTATTTATTATGAAACAAGTTTTATAATTTATGAAACTTTAGCCAAAACTAAAATAAATGATATTAAACATGAAGCTATTTGAACACAGTGTGATTAGTCTTGCGCGGCAAATTGTGAGGTCAAAATTGAAAAAATGACCAAGAAAATGGATTTATATTGTACAAATATGTACAAACTAGGACTTATACCTAAATTCTCAGCTCAATTTTAATTAGAATTTATTTTAATAACTTTTTTCTAAAATTTTTTTTAAAAATTTAAAAATTTTGATTTTAAATTATTTTTAAAATAATTTCTAATTAAAATTGAGCTGAGAATTTAGGTATAAGTCTTTGTTTGTACATATTTGTACAATATAAATCCATTTTCTTGGTCATTTTTTCAATTTTGACCTCACAATTTGCCGCGCAAGACTAATCACACTGTGTTCAAGTAGCTTCATGTTTAATATCATTTATTTTAGTTTTGGCTAAAGTTTCATAAATTTTAAAACTTGTTTCATAATAAATAAATCTTGTAGAATTACATATAAAAAAATTATACTTATACATTGAGTAGTTCAAAAATGACATGAAAGATCAAACTATGTTTTGTAGTGCCTTCTTTGCACATTTTTAAGACTCCTTAGACCCCTTAAGGGGTCTAAGGAGTCTTAAAAATGTGCAAAGAAGGAACTACAAAGTATAGTTTGATCTGTCATGTAATTTTTTAACTACTCAATATACAAGTATAATTTTTTTTATATGTAATTCTACAAGATTTATTTATTATAAAACAAATTTGAAAATTTATGAAACTTTAGCCAAAACTAAAATAAATGATATTAAACATAAAGCTATTTTAACACATTGTGATTAGGCTTGCGCGGCAAATTTTGAGGGCAAAATTGAAAAAATGACCCAGAAAATGACTTTATATTGTACAAATATGTACAAACAAAGACTTATACCTAAATTCTCAGCTCAATTTTAATTAGAAATTATTTAAAAATGAATTCAAAATCAAAATTTAAAAATTTTTATTAATTTTTTTAGAAAAAAAGTTCTTAAAATAATTTCTAATTAAAATTGAGCTGAGAATTTAGGTATAAGTCCTAGTTTGTACATATTTGTACAATATAAAGTCATTTTCTTGGTCATTTTTTCAATTTTGACCTCAAAATTTGCCGCGCAAGCCTAATCACAATGTGTTAAAATAGCTTTATGTTTAATATCATTTTTTTAAGTTTTGGCTAAAGTTTCATGAATTTTAAAATTTGTTTTATAATAAATAAATCTTGTAGAATTACATATAAAAAAATTATACTTGTATATTGAGTAGTTAAAAAATTACATGACAGATCAAACTATACTTTGTAGTTCCTTCTTTGCACATTTTTAAGACTCCTTAGACCCCTTAAAAGAATGTTCGTCCAGTTTTGTAGAATGAGATATTACGTGAGCTGCATCGCAAATGACTGTTTGAGAGGATATGACTTTTCCCTTATACTTTCAATCTGTTCAATAGTTAGTGGAGGAAGATCTTCGTCGCTTGAAGGTTCGAGATCGTAATCTTTGTTAGCTGGAGAACTACAGGGCTTTGGTTTATCTTCCACCACTGATACATTGATTTCGGAAGTTGAGGCTCGAATGTAATTTCACCATCATTCAAACTTGGGATTGAAACGTCTCCGGAAATCCTGAGAATAGAAGTAATTTGTGTTGCTTAGAAAGTGCTTCGCTCTCTACAAATTGACACAGGAAAGCCATTTCTTTGACTTTTTTGCCCTTTTCACATTTCTTCGGACGCCTTCTATTAATCACAACACTTTTCTCAATTGAACGTGGTGATGTAATTTATAATTCTGTAGAACAAACGATGAAAACAATTATTTATGTATTATATATTATTATAATAGTAGATTCGAACAAGTAACTGCCACTTATGAACACTTCCACACAAGATTTATATACACAAGAAAAAAATCACACAAAAGCACTATTTCGTTCTAATTCCAACTTTTGAATACCAAAATTGTTTATTTTAATTAGTTTTTTTGTGCATAAATGATTAACTATGCTTATCGCTTTCCGGTTTGTGTGCTTTATCAGAGACCGGCTTAGAAATCTTCGTCAAGCAAGACAGACACACAGAGTTTTTACTGAAATAGGAGAGGAAAAATACACCCAGTTCGAATGCGGGAATCGAACCCGCACCCGGTAAAGTCTACAAACTCTTGCACAATGGACTACGATCAAACCAAGGCCTTGATCAAACCCACTAGACCAGCCGGGCCTCAAGGGGTTGGTTAGAATGGAAGTAGAAAGAGTGGTTCTGACAAACAGATAGACGGAAATCTCCACGATGTCAACACCCTACACACCTTTCCTTAAAAAATTCTTTCAAATTTAAAAAAAAAAAGTTATAAGTTTTCTAAAAATAACTTATTTATTTTATACAAAGTTTTTTTTTTTTAATTAACGTCAAACTAGAGCTACACAAGGCCAGTTGGCTGTGGACCTCGTAATTTTGAACCCCGGTCAAGTAATGAGTTCGACACCTGAGTCTTTTATATAAAGAATGACAATATAAATCGAATGGTAACATATTGGTTTAACTATTTTTCTGATCATGAAAACAACGTTGCGTACGATGTCGCCCTTAACGGTTGCGCTGGGTGCCTATACAGGTGTCACTTGACTGTGGTTCTAAAATATGACGCCTGTTACCAATATTCCCCTTGTAGGTCCAGTGCGATTATAATTCAAACCTAAACTAATCTGATTAGGAACAAGAATTATACTTTCGAGTTTATAAAACAGCAAATATCATACAATATCAATAAGAACAATTTGTCAAAACAAGATAGCACTGACGTATCAAAATCGCGGTGTAGTAGTATCAAACCTGACTGCAACTGAAGTTTAAAATATACAAGTAAAGTTTAATCAAGTTTCAAAGTCGCGCGAAATTCTTCGACTGTATTTATAATGAGCTCCGCCCACTCTTCTCACTTTTTCGTTTTAGGTTTACAATTCATACGATTTAAAATTTGGCTGGTGTTTTCAGTTGGCGATCCTTACTTGGCGACCTTAATTTTTGTGTGTCATCGCATTTTAAAATCATAGTTTCTCGTTTGTAATAAAGTTTTTTGTCATAAAAAGTACCTGAAATGTAAAAGCATCATTTAAATTCTGTATTAACATACAAAGATAATGCATGAGTGAATTATATACATTAATAAAAAATCTTTTTAATCAATTAAGCCAAGTTGTCCTACAGATGTCGCCACGATTCTCAAAATGAAGTTTTTAAAAAAAGTAAATAATAAAAAAACTGCTTTATATTGTTCTTTCAAATCTTTTTTAAATTATCTTTCATCCCTATTTGCATATATTGTGCAAAAAAATCATGCGTTAAAAAAATACTGAACCAGAAACTGTGATTAGAAAAATGAAGCATTACGTCTATAGGACTGACAGTCCCTCTTAACGAAGGTTTGTAAGCGGGTCTCTGACCAAGCACACACGCCTGAAAATATATGTATACCAACCAACTACTTTATTTGAATGCTACCAAGTTTTGCATAAATTACATTAGACTGTTATTTACTTTTTTCGTTTAAAGAAAACTTACTCTTTTTCACTTGAAAAATACCTAACAGGACAGTAAATCACCTAACTATTACCGAACAGGACAGGGATAGAAAATAAAGCAGGAAGTTGTTACATGTTTTAAATTAGACGTTTAAAAATGAAACATTGTTTCAAAGTTTCAGGGAATATCACATTTAGTATCGTAACTTAAATGGAAGATATTTGAATAAAGTGGCTCAACTGATGGTTAATTGAGTTGATACGATTTCCTTAGAATGATGTTTGTTTTAAATGGCCTTACTTTAATTCGAATTTAAACTACATTGCAGTTAAAATGTCGTTAGAATTTAGGAAACGAGACGAGGGGATACTAACTATATAAAAGAAAGAATTGCTACCGCTGATGCAAAGCTCACAAATGCCCTTAATCTCGTTAGCTGAAAAGGGTACATCAGGACCTGACCCTGTGTAAGTTGATGCGTTGCTGAGTATGGTATACTTGAAACCAACAATTTACAGAAAAATAAATTTTAAACTGCATACGATATGTAAGTAGTAAATCAAACTCTTTTTTATGTTGTTGAAAAATGTTTGAAAATTAAAAATATAAAACTTTTTAATAATTTAATAAATTTTGGGGCTTTGAGAATTTCCGATGATTTGAAGAAAAATCTTTGATAAATTTTTATTTCCATATGAACGCTTAAAAGTTAAATATCTAACTATCGCGCGTTCTGTTTTTTGAAATATTAAAATTACGCTAACGCCTTTAAATACAGGGTGGTTATAAAATAACGCTCCCTATTCGGAGTGCTCTGTAGCTTGAATGAATAATCCAAATGCATCAAAAATTGAGAAACTTACTAATCAAGAAGGGGGACAAAGAATGAATCATAAAAAAGGCAAAATCCTAAAAAAAAATAAAAGAAAAAGAATGATCATAAAATACAAACTCGTCTCTTGACCCGAATCAAAATTACGACGCGTCGTCAATTATGGCTAATCACGGCCAACACAGCTAATTACGCCTCGTAATTTAGAACCCTAGTCAAGAGACGAGTTTCTTTTTTACGAAAAAGAATGGAATCATAAACAAGAAACTCGTCCCTTGTCCAAGGTTTTAATTACGAGGCGTAGCCAATTATGGCTAATTACGGCCAACACATCCAATTACGCCTCGTAATTTAGAACCCTGGTCAAGAGATGAGTTTGTTTTTTATGATTCCATTCTTCTTCCCCCTTCTTGATTAGTAAGTGCCACAAAGTTTTTTTTGTATTTGGATTATTCATTAAAGCTACAGACCGCTCCGAATAGCGAGCGTTATTTTATAACCACCCTGTATATTTGGAGTTAAAATAACACATCGAAGTTACGATACTAGAACGTTTAAACGTAAACTAAGCCTTTTCCATGCCCATCACTCTGACAAAATGTTACAGAAAATACAGTTTCTATGGCGTATGCAATCTTTTCAAAAATTCTTTGTGGATTTAAGTTTTTAGATAAATATATCTTCTTTGTTCGCATTTCTTTTTTGTAATAAATAGTAGAAAAAAGAGAGGTTTATTTCGGGCTGGGTGTAACTTTGGCCCCATCGTAAAACCAAAACTTATACTGCTAATTGTATGCCGAGATTTAATTTTGCTGAGAGAACTCAAGCTAAATGGGTACTCAATGGATTTTTACATGCCACATAATCATATGACATACGTACCCACGATTTTTCCATCCAGAAAATCTTTTCGACCCAAACACCCATCCGACTCCCTAAGAAACATAGGATAGATTATATTTATACTTAATTACAAATAGTTACAAAATAAAAAACTATTCAACACCTGATGTTTGAACCCGAAAAATTGGTGTAAAGGTCTCATTGTAATTAACCTTTTAACCATACATCTTCCATCGAATATTACTAAACAAAGAAGAAAGATCTTACATGCGTGTAATAGACAAACCAAAATTTTTATTCAAACTTATCTAAACATTTGATTAATTCCGTACCGATCTAATGGCTTCTGTATCCGATCACACGTGGGTTAATTAGATTTCCTGAACACCGCAAAAACATCGGGAATATAAAAATTTCTGCAAAATCCCATTAACTTCAAATAAACTTACCCAGGTAGTCAGAAGAACCTTTTAAGGACGAGAAGCAGAGCTACCAACGTTTCGCTTTGACAAAGCGGTATGACTTTCGATAGTCTGGCTGTCACTACGCTGCGTACGATGTCGCCCTTAACGGTTGCGTTGGGTGCCTAGGTGTCGGCTCGTCACTTGACTGTGGTTCTAAATTATGACGCCCGTCGCCAATAGCCCTCGTGGACCCTAGTGTGACGATAATTCAAACTAATCTAAACTAAACTGGCTGTCACTTCTTAGCATCCTTAATATTTTGATTGTGGAATATTAAACTTTTTAAAAAAAGGTAGAGAACCTAAAGGAGGCAGGGTTGCCAATCCCATGGCGTTTGCCGACGCAAGAGATAATTGTGTTTGTTTGGTTGGAAATAATGTCCCGGCGGCGCAGCGGTTAGGTTGCTATCCTTTGGAGCTTCTGGGTCCGTGCTCGATTCCCGGTAAGGAAGGGATGTTTGTGTTTGTCGAGTATATGCGGAGTACGCGCTCGTTAAATCTGTTGGGTCCGAAAGTCCTGTGGACGGTCATTGCGCAGTTTCCCACGGGAACAGCTCCCTGAAGACTATTTCCCCTCCCTTTCAGGGACATGTCTAAATTGTGGAGGTGGCGTGCGATAGATGGTAGCAATTTTCGCGTATTTGTGATTTTGTGTGTCGTGTTTGTCATACTTGACGAATTCTTATAAGCGGGTCTCTGACCAAGCACACGAGCCAGAAATTATATGTCTACCAACCAACCATTACCTCAGGGAACATTGTAAGTTTAAATATATATCTATGCAATAACAGTGAACCCGATGTGAATTCGGACACTTCACTTGAGAAACTGTTTCTACACCTTAAATAAATATGCCTTTGCAAAAGCAATAAATTGCCCAAATATAGTAACTCTGTTCTAAATCAAAATCTTCCTAACCCTTTTCAAAGTGGACTGTTCCACAATCCAATTATTTGAGATGCTAAGAAGTGACAGGCGGACTTTACTTATTTTAAGTAAACTGAGTAAAAATGAGAAATATAATATTTAGTAAATATGTACAAAATGCAGTTGTAGCGTTTTGGGATGGCCCAAATGGATTATTACGCACTGTGTTAAGGAGAGTTAAAGTGGATTCTAACACCGTTGGTCTGAGTCCGCATCAGAGTTTCAATTTCTTTTAAAAAATGACAACATATTGTCAGATTCAAGAAAAATGTGTACTGAGCTATGACAACCCAATGATGTAATTAAAAACTATAACATTATTCGCCGAATTGAAAACCATTTTGAACTTTATAATTTCTAAGTCAATATAGTTGAAGAGCTTAGTTATTGGTTGGTAGACATATATTTTCAGGCTTGTGTGCTTGGTCAGAGACCTGCTTATAAACCATAAGAGCTTAGTGGAAGAACGTACTAACTGACGTTTATGAAAAAATTGAGATTTTTCTCTCAATGAACATATTACTACCTTCTTTAACGATAACGAGGTTCCTCGTTTTCATTTAATTAAAGTTAAGTAACTTTTTTACGGTTTGGAAATACCGTTTTCAACAGATCTGAGTGCAAACAATAAACTTTAAAGCTCATTTTCTCGTTTTCCCCTTTTTGTCACTTAGCACGTTCTTCCACTAAGCTCGTCAATTGAAATGCTATGTTTTTTTTTGCATATTTGCACATAAACTTTCGAATGTTAAACCAAAACCGACCTTAAGTTTGCAGTATACAAATGTTCTACGAGAAAAAGGGTAAATAGTTCTCATTTTTGAGTGAGAGAATCGAATACAAAAAGGTATTTCACATTCAATAAACAAATTGATTTGTTATTTCAAGACATAAATTTATTATTTTTATTAGTTTAGCTTCAGTTAGAGTGTTATTTTAATTATTTTTTTCCTTCGATTTTGACGTAACAGGGCGCATGAATATCAGGGTCGAAAGGAGCAGCCAATCAGAGTACGTGAAATTTTGGCGCCAGCCGGTTTGTTTACCCAGTTTCCTCCGCTCAGTACATTTCTCTGCTGCAAACTTAAGCTCGGTTTTGGTATAGTGCCTTTTCATTTTTTTTCCATGTTTAATTGTTGTTCGTCATAGGTGTCACTGTGGGTCATAGGTGTCTTAAAAATGTGCAATGAAGGTACTACAAAGCATAGTTTGATCTTTCATGTCATTTTTTAACTACTCAATATTTAAGTATATTTTTTTTATATGTAATTCTATAAGAATTATTTAATATAAAACAAATTTTAAAATTTATGAAACTTTAGCCAAAACTAAAATAAATGATATTAAACATAAATCTATTTGAACACATTGGGATTAGGCTTGCGCGGAAAATTTTGAGGCCAAACTTGAAAAAATGACCAGAAAAATGACTTTATATTGTACAAATATGTACAAACAAAGACTTATAAGAAGTTCTCAGCTCAATTTTAATTAGAAATTATTTGAAAAAAATTAAAATCAAAATTTAAAAAAATTTATTAATTTTTTTTGAAAAAAGTTCTTAAAAATAATTTCTAATTAAAATTGAGCTGAGAATTTAGGTTTAAGTCTTTGTTTGTACATATTTGTACAATATAATGTCATTTTCTTTGTCATTTTTTCAATTTTGACCTCAAAATTTGCCGCGCAAGCCTAATCCCAATGTGTTCAAATAGCTTCATGTTTAATATCATTTATTTTAGTTTTGTCTAAAGTTTCATAAATTTTAAAATTTGTTTTATAATAAATAATTCTTGTAGAATTACACATAAAAATTATACTTATTTATTGAGTTGTTCAAAAATTACATGAAAGATCAAACTATGCTTTGTAGTACCTTTGCACATTTTTAAGACTCCTATGACCCCTTAAATGGCAAATTAATGTAGTTTAAAATGGAGTTTCAAAAGGATCTTATCCCTGAAAACTTTATGACATGTTCATGATATACCTTTTGTTAAATTTATGTATATATGTACAGTGCATTTTTAATTATCGACCAAGAAAGGGAAATACAATTCTAACTAATTTGCAGAAATAATGTTTTTTTTCCGACTTGAAATACCCATAGAGGTAGGACGAAGAGGTATAGGGGCTCTGATATTCGATGATTTCGAAACAGGGCTGTCAGGTTTTTCGAGATACAATACACGGACCTCTCTATTCTCCTTCTTACCTCTACATCTACACTCTTAAAACAAACACTCGCAATTTACCTCAGTCTGAGTGGATTTCACTCCTCCAGATTGGAAAATGCACTTCTCTTTTTGGAGTGGATCCTTTGTGTGTTAAACCTCCGACAGGATCACTCCAAACGAGTGATTTTAACTCAGTCTGAGAAAATATGCATGCCTTTAGGGTGTCGAAAATGCACTTCTCCAACTGGAGTGGATTTCACTCTTTTGTTTTAAGAGCGTATGGTAATAATAATTGGCATTGTTTGGGTATACTAAACTTATTTCTCTCTCTCTCTCAATCAAAAATATCGTTACAATTTTGTTAATCCAAATACAGGTATTGTGATGAGAATGAGATTAAGGAGCAAAGGATGAATCTCACTGCAACATGATATTGGTTCTGTCCTTACTTAAAAGACTTCGAGTCTTGGAGTTGTGAATGCAACGTGCTTATTTTAGCACCCTTATAACTGGCTTATGAGGCAAATACAGGTGGTTATAAAATAACGCTCTCTATTCGGAGTGGTATGTAGCTTTAATGAATAATCCAAGTGCAAAAAAAACTTTGAGACACTTACTAATCAAGAATTGGGAAAAAGAATGGAACCATAAAAAACAAACTCGTCACTTGACCAGGGTTCCAAATTACGAGACTTAATTGGATGTGTTGGCCGTAATTAAATATCCAATTAATATAATTGGCTATGTTTCGAATTTAAAACATTGGTCAAGATGCGAGTTTCTTCAAAAAAAAAAAAAAAAAATCGTCTCTTGACCAGTGTTCCAGATTATGAGGCTTAATTAGCTGTGTTGGCCGTAATTGGCCATAATTGACGACGCCTCGTAATTTAGAACCTTGTTCAAGAGACGAGTGTTTTTTATGAGTATTCTTTTTATTTATTATTTTTTTAGAATTCTATCTTTTGAATGATTCCATTCTTTTTCCCCCTTCTTGATTAGTAAGTGTCTCAATGTTTGATGCATTCGGATTATTCATTCAAGCTACAGACCACTCCGAATAGCGAACGTTATTTTATAACCAGCCTGTATTTATTGTCACAGAGAGAGAGAGAGAGATATTACACCCATGGCGAGGGCGGGAATCGAACCCGCACCCGGTAAGTACGCAGACTGTAAGCGGATGCAGCTATCTTACCCCTCCTCCCTCTTGAGGAATAACAAATAATGTTTCTAGAGTATGAAACTTAGAATCTCCGCCAGAAATCCTATCTACCACCTATACAATGATTTGTGCTAGAGGAAATTTTGTACTTTTGTTTGTAAGTGCAAACCATTGCTGGGAATCTGAGTGCGGATCATCGACGCGACACGGTGGATCCTTAAAATAACTGAAAGTATGGCAACTGAAAGTAAAATGCTGAGGCAGTTCGTAGCATAACATTCATAAAAAGTAGTCCACTTGCAAGCGTCTCGGGAGCTGATTTTCTCTAGAAAAACGTTACAACCTCTGTTTGACCAGCTGAATCTTAAGGTAGGCGAATACCCAAAATTGTAAAATTTTTACTGTTACTTTAATCTTTTCTCCAAATTTGGTATAGTGATTTCAAATATAATGAACAATGCTTTTTCGGCAATTTTTTTTATTTAAACATAATTGATTTATTTTAAACGGTGTTTTTCAATTAAAAAAGGGGTTTACGCCATCAGTTCTAGTATAAAAAGAAAAAGTATAAAAAATTTACATTAATTTACCTGAGAATTTTTACAGATGCTATTTCAATATATATCTGTGCCATGAACCTCTAACATCTGGTGTAAATATATAAGTTTTTTTTTTTTTTTTTAAAAAATGTCCAAGTGTAAGTTAATCGAAAAAAAATCCCTTTTGTGGCCAATTTATGACATTTTTCTTAATAACTTCTTTTCTTGTAATTTGTATGTAACTCTAGAGGGTCATTGCGTGCATCAGTTCAAAACGAAGAATTTAACACATAATTAATGTTTATAGGATGAAAATTCAATGTGGTCTTGTTAGCGTAAACCTCTTTTTTTTAGTAGAAAAACACCGTTTAAAACAAATAAATTATTTTTAAATTTTAAAAAATGCCGAAATAGTATTATTCATTATATTTGAAATCACTATAACAAATTTGGAAAAGATTAAAGTAATAGTAAAAATTTTAGAATTTGGGGGAATTTTAGGTATTCGCCTACCTTAACTAACTGTAAGCCTATTTTTGGGCACGCACTGTATTTGCGTAAAATGTAGATACTGGGTGCATATTCTTATTCTAACGTCTGATACAAATATTCGTAAGGAATAATTTTTGAATTTTTAATATTTTTTTTACTGAATGTCGATGAGGTGATTTCAAAACAACACAATTGCTTTATCCAATTTTTTTGAAAGTGAAGCAATGAACGTCAAAATAGTGATGCTTTCAAACGAACCACCCAGAAACTTCAAAATCTCTTATCCAAACAGGCAACTTCAACGTTTGAGGAATATGACAAAAATGCCCTTCAGCTATGAACGAATGGTTTAAATAAACAGACCATTCTGAGTTTTGACGCGGCGTTTGTTGAGTGAACAAATATTGCGCATTATGGTTTACCATCGTTATCGAGTTAAATCAACGCCTCTTCTAACTGTAGAAGGTTTTGGTTAACTTCTTAAGACCCGAAGAAAATCCTACACGTATATTTTTAATTTAAACATACTTTTCATACAAATATATGCTTAAAAGTATGTTCTTCAAAGAAATGTTTGAACAAATGATGGTTAATAGTTACTTAGAGACACGCCTTAAACTCTAAAAATACACATTTTTTGTGTGCCATAAATGCAAAAACAAGCCGTATCACTTACTTGTAGTTAACAGACTATTTAACTTAACTATTTACTTAAAGTTAAATCGATTAGAAAGGGAAACTTTTCTTAACTTACTTTTTTTAGTAAAAATGGCACAAATCACCCTTGAAATCTTCCGATGTAAAAAATATTAACTGTTTAACTGTTGAAACTCTAAGAGCAACTTTATTTGCTTAAAACCGTCATAAGGATAAAACTCTGGTTTTAACCTGAAATGAAAGTGATAAGCTATAGTAATAGTTTTTGGCAGTAGCTGCCCATTACCAAAAAGCAACTACCACTTTTTACGTAAAAGTATGTTGCTCCATTCCATTCAGCAATATATTTTTCTTATAACTTCCAAACTAGCATATTCCCTTAAGAAATATTGATAATATCCGAAAATGTTACTTGAACAACTAAACGCAAAAAGGGCCCAGGTGCACACGGAAAACTGGACAAGCTCCTTTTTTCACTAAAATGATAAACGAAGAAACGTAGTGGTAAATCCTCCAAAGGACTGGACCCTTTCTTACATTAAATCTAGGCATTTCTTGGTTGCCTTTTGATCTCTCGTATTCTCATTACATATACAAAAGATCACCGCAAGTATCCAATCGATATGTCTGTCCCACAGCGTCCTTCCAAGTAATGTATATCTGCAAATGCCGAAAAGTATACGAATACATTAAATGGTCACAAAGGGAAGACGATCCCTTTCTATGTCTGGGTTTGTGGTGATCTCAAATACTTTTGATATAAGCAAAATGAGACTTGCACTTGGAATTGTTACTACTTTTTTTTACTCTCGATTACTTAATATGAAATACTGTAAGTACTACGATGGGATCGAAAATACGAAACGGGTATTTTGTGTTTTCTCTACACGTTTTGAAAGGGGCTGTTTTTACAAAGGTTTCTTTTCTCTAATGGAGCTGCAACATTGGTGGTCAAGCCTTTGCAGATTCGGCACATTCCCCAGAAATGAGAGCCATTATTTGTGGCACCATCCAGGCGACTTTCGCTACCAATTTTGACGCGCAGATAACAATAGGCGCTTTTACACGAGCCATCGAATCCATGGATTGAAGAGCAAACTCGGCAATTTTTCCCTCTTTTCTCCCAGACAGAACTGGGATGGCACACTGTAAAAAATTTGTCTTGAATTTACTAACGATTACTTAGTAACTTTACAGGTTTTCACCATTTACTAGAAAATCATCTGTAACCTAAAGAAACTACTGTAGTAATACTAAGCAATACTAAGTAAATTGATGTAACGCTTACAGCGCCCCCTGGCTATCTTTTCTAGAGATTATGACGAATCGATATCGCAACGATAAAAAACCTAAAAACGTGGTTCTTTTTATTTTAGTATATAAAAATTACGTTAAATTATTTCGAAAACTTCATATCCGAAAAAAAAAATGAATCTTAAAATTTCTTAATCAATAACATAAAACGCCTTTAACGATCAAGATTTTAACCTCTTTATTTACACGCAACCAAAATGCAAGTCCCCGATAGCAGAGAGGACTAACGCGCTGTTCCACGGATCCCGATAATCTTGGGTTCTGTCCTCGGGAAGTTCGAAATAAAACCTGACTAACAGAAAAATTAGTGACGCCGTCTGGTTCTAAACTTTTGTAACCAGTTTACTACCAGTTTCTTTGTAAACATACAAGAAAATCCCCTGTAAAATCTACTAATTTTTCTTAGTATAACTTACTAAGCTTTAATTAGTAATATATACACATATTTCTTATGTAACACTACTAAAAAAACTTATGGAAGCTGAGTTTCCTAGAAAATTCTTAGTAACCTTACAGATATTTTTTTAGAGTGCAGGATTCATTCGGGGGTTTAGTCAACCCTAAAATGAATTAGGGTTTGATGTTTCATACCATGGATTCGGCCAAAGACTATCTTTTGGGTTTGAATACCTGCTCGACCCTTACTTCCCTTAATAGGGACTTTGGCATTCCCTGGATTCGATGGCTCATGTAAACGCACCTAATGAATCCTGTGCTCTCGGTTGATGTTAAAGTATGTCGAGGTTTAATTTTGCCGAGAGAACCCAAGCCAAATGTGTCCTCCAGGGATCTTTTACAGGCCACATAATCATATGGCATGCGTGCCCAAGATGTTCCCATTCAGAAAATCTGAGGCTGAAACAGGTTTCCAAAGACGGGTTTTTAAAAAGTGGTTTTTGAGCATTGGTCCGTCTGCTGTCTGTCGGATACCACAGCTCGAAAAAAAGTAGCTACGACCTTCAAGTAAAATCATCCATTGAACTTGTTAGGTTTTAAAGTTATCCAAACTACCCTATGAGGTATATAATTAAATTGAAAAGTGTGTATTGATTAATTGAAAGTCGTGTTGCGTTACGCACCCGTGGTTCAGAAATAAACTAGCCATGTTTCACTCAAAGCTAGTGCTGAGTAAGAATCTTAATCAATTAATCACTCAATGTTCACACTGTAAAAAAAACCCTGTTGTTTTTACAGTTAAATACTGTAAAATTTGACGCCAGTTAATAACTGTCTTTTTTACAGTTTAAAACTGTAATTTTTTTTTACAGTCAAACCGTAACTTTAACAGGGAAAAACTGTTAAATTAGACTTGCAAAGAATCACGTGATTGAGATCATCGTTAAGCACAAATACCCAATACTTTCCCTCGCGACATAGTAATTACTTTTTTGCAGACGGTTCAGTATTGGGCTCGCACGCAAGAGGTTCCTGGATCGAAACCTGGACCGGTCCTTACTTCTTGAGTGCGAGCCCAATACTAAACCGTCTGCGACTAAGTAATTACTCATTTGTTCGCAAGGTGTAGTATTGGGTTATTTTATTTTAGCAGGGAGAAACTGTTAAATTAACAGTTTTTCCCTGCTAAATTAACAGTTTCTTCCTGTTAAAATTACAGTTTTCCTGTAAAAAAATTACAGTTTTCCTACAAAAAAATTACAGTTTCAAATTGTAAAAAAAACACAGTTATTATCTGGCGTCAAAGTTGAAGTTGATAGTTCCCAAAAATGACTTCAAAAACTAAACCGCTTACAAAATGTTTTTTAGGAAAAATACATTTAAAATACGTTTCTAATCAATTGCTTTTGACTCCAAATTCGAGTAAAATTGAGTAAATATTAACCTAAAACGGTTACTGCTCCAGCTATGGTATAAATTATTTAGTGAGTTTCACAAAAAAGCTTCATACTTTTAAGGTAAGTTAGTGAAAAGTTTATATTGAAAATAATTCATTTCAACTTTTTTTTAACAACATTATATACTTAAGTTGAAAATCAGAAGAAGTAACATGTTATATAATTGGACCTGTTTCCTTTTTTAATAAATATACCAATATATATATAGATATTTTTTTGATAAAATTAGCTGTTACTAGAAAAACATGTTCAAGTAAGCATTGAGAGGATATTCAGTTCGTTTCCTGTTGATAGGCATTACTTTGAAGTACAACAAATGTACATACTTTTTAAAAATAAGCTAAAAAATTCTTTTGGAAAGACTTATTTGAAATAGGCAATTTTTTCTGCAGTTCTCAAAAAGCTGCATAAAAATGTTTTTTACTTTCATAAAAAAAGCATAAAATGATCCATTGATAATAACTTTGTAGAATTCAACTTGATATGGCGGAGCTTGGTCTTTCATACATTGAATGTGTACTTGGAATAAATTTATAGATGCGAAAAATGTTTAAGCTTTTGATTCTGAAACACTTATTGTCTCTTTATGGCACTTTATAAACATTTGTAAAATGCAGAAAATATGAAACAACAGTGGTTTTAGTTAAGCTATGGGTATAGCTTTAATCATAATGGAATTCAATAACTTTCCTCTGATTTTAAATGAAATATTTTATCAATATACTTCCAATTTTGAAAAGTTTATATTGCTATCGTTGCTCCAACTGAATATGATTTATAAAGAAACTTTATTAAAATAATAGTTTATTTATAACACTCCTGCTTGATAAACGTATTTACAATTGAAACTTATTTCAATGAATTTATTATTCTAAAAGAGATAATGTGATTTTGCGATGAGAATTTTAATATGGTGGCTCGATTCAACCCAAATCTCCCGTATACGGAAATAGCTTTTGATATTTTATTGCTATGCTATTTAAATTCATACAGACATGTTTTGTGGTTATCCTATAACTTTTTCTTATATAGATAAAAGGCCAAAAGCTTTATTAAGGGCTAAAGCCAAAGCTTTATTAAAGGAAAAATAGCTGTCATTTTCAAAACATATGATGTGTTAGCATCTTATGAAAAGTAAAATAGGGCTTTCACCATACAATTGCTTTAAATTTTGATATTGACGCCAAAATTTCTTGCCGCAAATTGCCTCTACTTGAGAACAAGTCGTTGATGAAACCGTAAGTACGATTTTTCAAGTAGCGTCTTAAATTTTCAATTGGCATAATATTGGCACTGATACTGTGTTCCAATTGTAAAGTATGGAAAGTCATTTGTGGATCATTTTATGCGTGAAACATGCCTTAAGTCCTGAACTCATGTGTTTCAATATTCTGTAGATTAACTGATGGGGCTACTAATTAGTTATTTCTACATTACTCTTGATCAGAAGGTTAATTTAGCTTAAAGTGTTGAACGTTGAAATAAAGCCAGTTACTAACAGGAACAAATGTATAATTTATTAAAAGAAACAAATAAATAAATAAAAATCTAAACTGTGCTTAGGGCACAGTGCTAAGCTTAGACTTTGGTAAGCATGAAACTGAGCGAGACTGCCGGTGCATAAGCAGTACACGCTTATATAGAGAATCAAAAATCAGAATTAACATATTACAAAAAGTTAGCATACGAGATAAGACATATCAGAATTAAAGATCAGAACTGTTCACTTTGGTAGAAATAGTTCGTCATACTAGATCGTTCCAATTTGCTAGCACCACAGGGCTCCCCCGCAAGTCGAATTCTAGGATAGACGAAAATGAACTTTCCTGCCGCTTCTTGTTGTGTAGGTTTTTGAGTCTATTGCTTGTGGTGCTGAAGAGTAATCGGGACTATTTTCTGTAATGAAGAATGCGGGTTTTAGTCTATTGATCGAAATGTTCTTTTCATATCCTTTAACACTGAGTTTGAAGAACTTTGTGTTTCTCTGAAGCACTTTGTATGGTCCTTCATACGGTTGCTGAAGAGGTTTGAGGACGCAGTCTTGGCGCACAAATACGTGTGAAGACTGCGACAAGTCCTTAGCAACGGACACGTCGGTTTGAGAGTGTCTGGACGGTGGAGTGGGTTGGAGCTTTTGCATGGTGTCACGCAAACGATGCACGAAATCAGCATGAGTTGTAGTATCCGCTGAAGAAGAACACCTGAAGAACTCTCCCGGTAGTCGTAGCGTCGTACCATATACCATCTCTGCCACACTGACACCTAGATCTTCCTTAACACAAGCTCGAATACCTAGTAAGACACTTGGGAGTACCTGTACCCACTTGTCAGTAGCCTGGCATCTAATCGCTTGCTTTAGTTGCCGGTGGAATCGCTCGACAAGTCCGTTGGAAGCTGGGTTGTAGGCGGTGGTTCGGAGCTTTTCGGTCCCCAGGAACTTCATTAGCGCACCGCAGAGGTCGGATTCGAAGGCTCTACCCTGGTCGGTAGAGATGCACTCCGGGACTCCGAAACGGGATATCCAGCCTGAGAAGAATGTTTCGGCGATTGTCGCTGCTGTCTGGTCCACCATCGGGAAGGCTTCCGGCCAGCGGCTGAACCTGTCTACACAGGTCAGGACGTAGGAGAATCCACAGGAAGTCGGTAGAGGACCCACAACATCGACGTTGACGTGGCTGAATCTGCAACTAGGAAGAGGATAATTACCAATGGCAGATTTCGTATGGCGGTGGACCTTGTTCTTCTGGCACTCCAAGCAAGTTTTGCACCACTCAGCAATGTCTCTGGCCGTCTCCTTCCAGACGAACCGCTCGCGCAGCAGCTTGGTGGACGCTTTCACTCCAGGATGGGCAAGGTTGTGTAGCGCTGAAAAAACTTGAAAGCGAAAGAGTTTAGGTACATAAGGACGGATAGTTCCAGTTGAAACATCACACTGCAATTTTACATCGGTTTGTGGGAAATCGAGGTGCTTTAACACAAGACCAGTATCACTATCCGAAACCTGCTTGATTTCCTCGTCAACCGACTGAGCTTTAGCCATGCCCTCGTAATCTATTTTGGATGGAACTTGTATTGAGCATATGCGTGACATTGCGTCAGCTACGCAGTTTTTATCACCTTCCAAATAGACGAAATTGGTCGTGAACTGACCCAAAAATTCCAAGTAACGCTGTTGGCGAGGGGAACAGTTTTCGGTAGCGTTTTTGAAAGCAAACGTGAGGGGCTTATGGTCCGTAAAAATTACAAAGTTTCGACCTTCCAACATGTGTCGGAAATGCTTTACAGCACAGTATGCAGCAAGTAGCTCGCGATCGTATGTACTGTAATTTTTCTCTGCCGCATTTAGTTTTCTAGAGAAAAATGCTAATGGCTGAACCACATTAGAGCAAGTTTGTTGCAAAACACCTCTTATAGCGATCTCCGAAGCATCTACCATCAAAGAATATGCGGCATCTGCTTTAGGATGTGCCAAAAGTGTTGCTTGCGAGATCGATTCTTTACAAGCATCGAATGCTTTAGTTGTCTCTTCAGACCAAACGATTGGCGTTTTGTCGCGTTTTTTCTTACCTTTGGTCAGATCGTGCAATAACGCCTGCTTTTCGGCAGCTTGTGGAATGAATCGATGGTAGAAATTTATTAAAGCTAAGAACCGTCTGAGTTCATCGACAGTTTTGGGCAGTGGGTATTTTAGCAATACCTCGACTTTCTCTTGCAAAGGAGAAATGCCTTCTGCTGATACTTGGTACCAAAAAAAAAGAAAAAGTGTTAACAGCGAATAGACATTTGCTGACATTTAGAACTACTCCGTATTGGGAAAATCGTTCGAAAATTTGCTCCAAGTGAGCTTTGTGTTCATCCTCACTTTTTTAAGCGACAAGAACGTCGTCCAAGTAAGCATAGCAAAAGTCAAGTCCTCTTAAAACTGTGTCTATGAACCTTTGGAAGGTTTGAGCTGCATTTCTTAGTCCAAAACACATGTTTACGTATTCAAATAAACCTATTGGTGTAATTACGGCAGTTTTCTTTACACCAGAGGGTTCCATAGGTATTTGATGATAGGCTTTAATCAAATCTAATTTTGAAAATATGGTTTTACCTTCCAGTTCTAAGGCAAAATCGTGGATATGCCTGATGGGATACCGATCTGTTTCGGTGATAGAGTTAAGTCTACGAAAATCTCCACAAACTCTATATTCGCCGTTACTTTTGCGAACCATGTGTATGGGACTCGCCCATGAGCTGTCCGAGGGTCTGATGATGCCCTGTTCCAAAAGTGATTTAAATTCCTTTTTTAATGCTGTTAATTTTTCGGGGGACAAACGTCTACTTTTAGCAAACACTGGTGGACCTTTCGTGACTATGCAGTGTGTAACTGCATGTTTTTTGGGTGCTTGATTAATGCAAGGCTTAGTAATATCAGGAAATATCTTAAGCAAATCTGCATAAGGCAAGTTTTCCGCTATTGTATTTAAACCTAAAGATGGTATGCCCGTAACTGATCCTACCGTACTTAAGGAAGTTACGTTATCGATCAATCGTCGATTGCGAACGTCAATCAAAAGTCCAAAATGTTGTAAAAAGTCCGCTCCCAAAATAGGCGTTTGAACATCTGCAATAATAAAGTTCCATGAAAAATCTCGACGTAAATTTAAATTAAGTGTTAGTCGAACTGAACCATAAGTAGAAATTTGTGTGTTATTAACAGCATAAAGACAAAAGTCGTCCTTTTTCATAATCCCTTTAACAAATCTTTTGGGATCTACCGACACGCATGCGCCGCTATCGACAAGGAATTGCTTGCCAGAATGCTTGTCGTAAATAAAAAGACGACTCATTCGTTGGCTTTCATTCGTGGTCGTCGTCACCGATAAGCCTGACCGTGCCCTAAAACTACAAGGTTTATTGCATTTGAGGGCTCTGTCTCCATGGCGAAAGTGATACCAACAAATCGCGTGTCGGTGGGTAGCTGCCGGACACCGTTGCCGAACACGAGAATTTGACCTATGACGGGGACGTTCAGAGTCATAGCCTCGAGCTCGATCTCTAGAAAGCCGTGCTATGGTTTCTTGCAGATCAGAGATCTGTTTTTGCATCGACAATACCATATCGGCAGCAATTGCATTAGAAACGACAGGATTATTCATGCTTAGACAACAAAAATACGAAAAATTGAAAAACTAAGAAAAAAATCACTGGTCTCGTGTCAAAACCACCCAATTAACCACTCACCGGAAATTGCCAAGTCCAGCACGTGCCAGTTTGCTTCTTGAGTATCGGAGCCAGAAGCACTTGTCGACGTCTACAGGACACTATTGGTTTCATTGCTTGGGCTTGAAGACGACAGTGAGCGTATGCAGGAACCAGTCACTAAAGTTGCACACGGTACAGCATAATCCTTCTCGATGAAGT